>ML284089.1:661-37898 GCA_005239495.1 Nicotiana undulata
TTGAGAAGCTAAATTTCTGCCTTGTCTTTACGTTTCATTTATTACTCTGTTCTGCAGTTCCCGCATATTGTTATCCCTACCTCCCCAACATGTTTTCCCCGTATCTGTCTTACTTGCTTATTTCTGTTTCCATTCTTTTTTCCTGTTATTATATAAAATTGCACAGGTACATATATTGTGTTGGTCCTAGCCTCGTCACTATTTCACCGAGGTTAGGCTCGACACTTACTCAGTACATGGGGTCGGTTGTACTGATGCTACACCTGCACTTCTTTATGTTGTGCAGACTACGAAGCCGGACCCGATGGCCACTGACGGTCGGAGCATCTCATTAGGTCATACGGGAGACATCGAGGTAGACCCGCAGACGTTCGTGGGCCTTGACGTCACCTTCTACTTTCCACTTTCAGCTCTGTCTTACTTTGTATTTCCAAGACAGTTTCATGTATTCATTTCAGACCTTTTGTTTGTTGTAATCTCCTAGATAGTCCGTGAGTATGTGTCACCAGTTCTAGGATTTTGTATGCGGGTTGTATCTCGAAACTGCTATGTTATATTTTGGTTATTTTGTTAAGTTTCGTATGGTGGGCCATCGAAGCCTTAGTTATCTTGTTCGTATTTGTTGTTAATGAGTTTTTATTTACTTCGAACGTTGTCTTGTCTAGAGGGTTCAACGTTAGACGCAGTCATGGACCGAAGGTGGGATTTCGGGTCGTGACAGGCGAAATGCCTCAGCGGTACTACTATGGGACTGTACGCCACTATCATGCCCCAAAACCTAGGGGCGCGACTGACACTCAACCGAGCAAGCCCGACTGAGAAATCCTATTAGGTTTCATTCTACCCAAAATTAATTTATGAATAGCAAGGAGATAAACTCCATAAATCCCACTTTATGAGCATTACATTGACCATTTTTATCTTCGTCTTTCTTCAACGGTTACAACCATACTAACCAAATTATTACAATTAATAAATACGAAGGAAACATTTTTGCTAAATAACAACATCTGTAGTTATATTTTTTCAATACCCGACGCCACCCACAATCTGTCTACGGAGCCTCTAAAGATAGAGAAGACAAAGTGACCCTGCCAGCGACAAGGCCTCGGCTATACCTCAAAGCGTAACAACATAAGAAAAATAAGTGTGACATATTCTATACATAACCCCGAAAAGAAATGGGGCTCACCAATTCTGCTGTGGGGAGATAGAGAAGACACCGCTACCAGCTTCAGAGCCACCTACATCCATTAAAAGATGTAGCGCCCTGGCAAAAGGGACGTTAGTACCATTGAATAGTACTAGTATGTATGAACAAACTTTACTCTAAGTATAATTAAACAGTACACAAGTAGAAGACATTCATGGAAATCAAACAATGTTGCACAGAAATACAGAGAACACAAGTGAGAGTCTCATAGTTTCTTATTTCGTCTTTTCATCCTTTTGATTTTTAGTATCTTAGTGTCAAGTGACACAATTCATAATGCTACCGTGTCTTTTTATACGGAGTCTGTCTCGTCCCGACCGGCTAAGCCATCCCAAGTGAGACATCACCAACAACATAGTTTATACTAAAATATCCGATGTAAATGCCACCATGTGTACAACATTGAGTCCGATATCGGCCCTATCGGTTAAGCCATCTCACTTTGGGACATAACCATATCAATTAATTATTCGGTTCATATTCCTTTCCCATCATTTATCACACAATCCTTGGCACTTGGATATAATTAACAATTTGAGCTTATTTCCATTTTCATTCGTTTGCTAGTATTATCCTTCATATTGATAAGCTTCAACATATAATGAATTGTGCACATAATACGATGCGCATAAAGAATCATGATTCACAATTTCAAGTAACATGGTGACATGGTAAACAACTAAGACAATTAGGGAACAAAATCTTTCGTCTCAACACATACCAAATGCTCGGACACTAACAAGATGATTCTACAAAGATTAGAGTTAGCCATACATACCTCAAAGAGATTTTCCTTAAGTTTCTACAATACACCAACACCTCTAGCAATAACAATCTATAAGGAGATAGCAAAAATCTATTAATAATTAGGAAGATTACCCATGGTGTAACTCTCTTAGGAATTTCATCAAACACCTAACATGTGAAGTAGACTACAAGGTCTGAAAATGACAATTCCTTCCCCTCAACCAATTTTAACAGGAACTACCCAAATTATTTCTTTAATATCACATACTACAACTTAGTGCCACATGCATGGCCTATTTCTAATCCAAAACATATTTGAACCCTTATGCAAGTTCTGGAAATAGGACTTACTAAGATAGAGGACAATCTAGTAGTGATCTTCCTTGATCTTGAAGGTTTGGTCAAGATTTGGGTGATTATGAAGCTAGGATCCTTCTTTATCTCTCTATATTGATATCAACTCTATCTAAATTCAGTATAAAATGACCCCAAATGAATACCCTAAGCCTATTTATCAAAATGGGGTTGGGTTATAAAAATAGAAAAAAGAAGCCTCCGAAATCGGGTATGCGATCGCATAATGCATCGCAAATAGGAATGTGGGTCGCAAAATGCATCGCAAAATTGGGGCCCAAAACTGGGATACACTAGTCCTCGAATGAGAGGTAGAGTCCGCCCTAAAACACCTAACATTACATATCTATTTTCTAACCTACCTCAAGTCCCTAAATGTTTACTAACTCCAAACTTTTTCAGAATTTTCGGCAGCATCTCTTGTGTAACTAGGCCTATCCACCTACCAAAGAACCACCAAAACCATCCTAACAACTTATCCATAAATCGACAAAGCACCACAATGTATATTTCCATAATGATAATCTCAGCATTACAAGCACTACATTATCATAATGATACCTGAACATGGACTGCACATTTTTAAATCATAACACCTATAAGGTAGCTTTCAAATCGAAACTAATTATTATACAATCAAGCAGCTAAAATATTTTTTTCCCACGACGCTTTTATCCTTCAAGGTGGCCTCCTCGACTTACAGGCTTTTCCATAACACGTTCACGGAAACAATCCCAACCCCCAAACTTATCTAACAAGGATGACAACTAGATACCTCGCATAAGCTAACTATCCATTAACTTCACCTTCATTATTTCCACCTGGATGATACACAAAGGATGTCCAACTACCTTTTTAGACATAGACATATGAAAACACAAAAAACATGAGGAACAGCTACGGGGAAACATCATACTCCTAGTGCAGCCTAATGGGAAACGCGCTTACGTACCCTTCATTATCAATTCACATAACATCTTCAGGGGAAACTATTGAGAATAACCTGTTCACCCTCCTAAATTTTAAATCTCTATGCGAACACCCAAACTAAACCTGTTGTGACCTTCAACGATAACTCTAAGATGTGCTATCATAAATTGACCATAAAATTATCTATCGAATATATGTGATCACAGGGTGATGCTTCCTCTTTGACACGTTTGAACCTTCAATACCAAATAGATCTAATACAATGAGGAACATCGAAGTTCAAGATTGGGATGGAATTATTCAGGAATCCATTAATGTGTTGAGCAGAGTATTTCATAAGGTTATATGCTAAGAGACACGAGGATTTCTACTAACGATGCTGACATGGTTTAATCTCGGTGAAGACATCAATTATCAGATAAATGAAGCATAGTGGTAACTAGTATTCTTAGATGAGGTGGAGACCATGTACGTGATCTTGAGATTTAAAAGAAGTGGTCAAGTATGATACACCAGTCGTGTCCCTGAGTGTAAGGTAAGTTGTTGAGCTCAAATGGTAAGACTCTTTAAACATGGGTGTGATCGAGGCCACAAAAGAAATACATGGAATTTGATTTCACTCCTAACAATAAGCGACACAAGGACTCTATTCCACAAGCGTATGAGGATGGAAAAGAAGTCATCCACTTATGAAATCATCATAATTCGAACAGTTTAACCCTTCTCGACAACTGATCATGTAAAGGATGATTAGAGATACGACAAGTGGTCTTTCAAATCAATGTGATTATGGTATGTGCAAAAATCTGGAAGCGTCTAATCTCAACCCTCTTACGGTGAAACCACATAGCTACTACATCCTACCATAGGGGTGAAATCATGTATTGGTTAGAGGGGTTCTAATGGTTGACGTAATGCTCCGGGAAGAAAGACAATTAAAACTCCTATCCTCCCTAAGGCGGTGGAATTCCAGGGGTAGCGAAATTCCCCGCACATGACAATGATGTTGTCAATAATCCTAGAAGCCGAGTGAGCAGAAGGCCACATAACTCATCCATTCCGACCCATTTAAGACTTTTGAAAAAGGGACTCACTTTGGTTTGAAATCATGGAAATATAAGCTTTAACTTAAGGAAAATCATTACTTTTGGAACCCATGAGACAAGCCCACGTAGCGCTAGAAAAATCGTCAACAATGGCGAGAAAGTACTTAAAACCATTACGAGTTAGTGTAGAATAAGGCCTCAAAGTGTCCACATGAATAAGTTTGAAAGAATGAGACGTCTTAATGCATTTATCGGGGAAAAGTAACCTAGGTTATCTAGTCACAGGGACATCGCATCAGGTAAATGATTGTTTATAAGAACATCTACAAGGAATACCAGCAATATTTATTTATTCTAACAAAAAGAATACGTCCCCATACTTGATGCTATAAGACTTCCTCTTTGATGCCATAAAACATAAAATGAGTTTCACAATGAGAGTTATCAGATGAAATGGATAGTAAGGCACCAAAACTAAAGAGCACCATTTGGAACCAACAAGCTTAACTGAGTTGAAGACATTAGAAGTCTATAGTAAAGGGGAATTTACCCACTTCCAGTGTCCTTTTTAGAAGAGGGGGCTTGTAGAGTACATAAAAGTGAGGTGAATTGAATCGAATCATACAGTTGGATAGCTAGTCGAGAAAATGAGATAAGATCGTATTGAAAAATACGGAGAAACAATACATGATGCAAGGTAAATGAAAAGAATGTGAGAGAGCCTATGGAAGTAACCTTTACATTGTAACCACTAGGAAGGGTGGTAATATAAGGGATTACGAGAAGCTAAATTTTTGAAAGAAGATATCTGTATGTAGTCACATGATGTATAGCTCCAGAATTCAAAAATCCAATTATGTTTAGCAACTCTACTTCACAATGAAGCACTACAACACACTTCTATACAACTAGCTATTACCAGCCAAATTGAGAGATGCTATAAGACTTGACTGAGAGAAAGGCTTTGAAATATGAATGTGTTACTAGGTGTATTGCTCCTTTGTCTACTCAAAACCAAAAGGTGAGAGTTAGACTGATAAGTAGATCGTTGGACTAGCACATGCGTAGATAATCCATTATCGAAAGGATATCATTCAATCTCAACAATTGCGGAATGCTATCAACCCTTGATGAAATTGAAGTGAGGTGGGAAACCATGTAATTTGTGGCATTTATTAATCCATTGACCAGATATCTTGAAGTATTTTCAAATTAGAGCTACTCTTTCAGGGTCAAAGTTCAACCTTTAAGGATAGTGCTTCTAAGGGGGATAGGATTGAGAAGGGATAGTATAGCTGATACTGAATGAAGCAGATTCGTAGCTAAAGTGAGAGGATGGATTGACTTGCCTCTGCCACCTGTAATTCTATATCCTTGTTTAGCTATGTCAGAATACTGAAAATCCCAGTAATATCAGAAGACCGAAAACTAGTTAACCAGAAAATAAAGGTATTGTTACATCTATCCCATTGCTTGGATTCAACTGAATTGGCAAGGGGATTCAGGTGGATTATCGATAAAGGAAATTTTATTTCTAGATTCCAAAGACACAATTATGATCTTCCTTCAACCACCGAAATTGGAACTGGAAAAATAGGACAACAACCAGGGGAAGACCGTGTATATTGGAGGAATTAACAAAAAGAGGACTTGAGGTTTCTAGGGGTAAACTCAAAAGCCTCGTGGCTAGTGGAGCCACTACTAATATTAAAATCAGTTAAATTTGTAGCAAAATAGATCAATTAACAGATAGAGACACTCAAACAAGTATCATGCAAATCAAAAGAGGAGCGAAAGTACTCATCTCCGTTACAACCAGAAGAAGGATAACCTCCAAGAATAAGATGAACAACAAGAATAAATAGTATGATTCAACTACAAAAATAGAGGCTCGACAAACCTTAGCTTCGATGGAGATTCAGAAATGTCACCAAAAATAATTGAGCAGACCAAATCCAGAAAATAACTTGCAAGAGAAGAGGGAGAACTCACCAAGCAAATGATAATCTTGTCGATTCCAATCACTAGGCGGAAATGAAAGCCTCAGCAAAGTAGAGTGAGGGCACTACCGGACTAAATATGATGATAAAACAAGGCAAGATCTTAAGTATGATACTATGTCAACATTCAGACTGAAGCAAAAACTCGAAGAAAAATCGCCTTTGATTTTGAATAGAGAAGTATAAAGGGTCGATGGACAATATCTTTTTATTTTGTGGTAAAATATTAGAATTGTCCATCAATTCATTTGGTAAGAAGTTCTTCGGGTATAGTCCCTTGTTGAGAGTTTAGAAAGGCATGTCAGAAGTAGTAATTCTATAGTTACAACTCAATTCAAGGACATGATTATAGAGCTCAATGTCATAAGAGATTGAATATAAGAAAATTTGCGGTGGAGTGGATTCACGAAATAATGGATCTCGTTCAAAGAGTAGATGCATGCAATGTTTTGTGATTCAGTGTCTTATCAAGACCATGTTTATGAGAACTCCCCCCATTACGGACGTACATACACAGTGAGTAGAATCTGGGTGTTGCTCATGAGGATGCACCAAGGAGTGACTGACAACGACTTTAGGTTGATAGGGTGACGACTTAATCGATGCCCCTCGAATCCACATCCCTAACGTACGTTGGTACCATACCGATATACTATATGATTTGGTGGTGCAGTGACATTAATAGGGACAAGAGCACTCCCCTTAGCGACAGGTTCTACTAATCCTTCCAGGGCTCAATACATTCTTTTAACAAGCCTTTGGGCAATCTCCTTCGGACTCAATGGTGGGATCATCCCTCCTTACATGCTTCAAATTCGCGGATTATGGTATCAAGATTACTAATCTTGAGAATAAGACATAAAGAGAAAATTAGCTCCCTATCTTGAACTCTATCGCACGATCTGGAGTATCAAAGAAGGGTGGAATTCCTAAATTTCCAAGTATCCACCTAATTATAGATGTGGTCGACTACACACCGATAAGAAGAGCTCTACTAGACATGGCTCCAAGACATCCTAGGACACTTTAAAACCTTAGGCTCTGATACCAAGTTTGTCACGCCCCAAAACCGAGGGGCGCGACCGACGCTCAACCGAGCAAGCCCTACTGAGCAAGCCTATGAGGTTTCATTCTACCCAAAATTAATTTATGTATAGCAAGGAGATGAACTCCATAAATCCTACTTTATGAGCATTATATTGACAATTTTTATCTTCGTCTTTCTTTAACGGTTACAACCATACTAACCAAATTATTACAATTAATAAATACGAAGGAAACATTTTTGCTAAATAACAACATCTCTAGTTCAATTTTTTCAATACCCGACGCCACCCACAATCTGTCTATGGAGCCTCTAAAGATAGTGAAGACAAAGTGACCATGCCGGTGACAAGGCCCCGACTATACCTCAAAGCGTAACAACATAAGAAAAAGAAGTGTGACATATTCTATACATAACCCCAGAAATAAATAGGGCTCACCAAGTCTGTTGTGGGGAGAAAGAGAAGGCACCGCTACCTGCGATCAACGCTACCAACTTCAGAGCCACATACATCCATTAAAAGATGTAGCGCCCCCAAAAAAGGGACGTTAGTACCATCGAATAGTACTAGTATGTATGAACAAACTTTACTCTAAGTAAAATTAATTAGTACACAAGTATAAGACATTCATGGAAATCAAACAATGTTGCACAGAAATACAGAGAACACAAGTGAGAGTATCATAGTTTCTTATTTCGTCTTTTCATCCTTTTGATTTATAGTATCTTAGTGTCAAGTGCCACGATTCATAATGCTACCGTGTCTTTTTATACGGAGGCCCAACCGGCTAAGCCATCCCAAGTGAGACATCACCAACATCATAGTTTATACTCATATTTCCGATGTAAATGCCACCATGTGTACAACATGGAGTCCGATCTCGGCGCGATCGGCTAAGCCATCTTACTTTGGGACATAACTATATCAATTAATTATTCGGTTCACATTCCTTTCCCATCATTTATCACAAAGTCCTTGGCACTTGGACGCAATTAACAATTTGAGCTTATTTCCATTTTCATTCATTCGGTAGTATTATACTTCATATTGATAAGTTCCAACATATAATGAATTGTGCACATAATAGGATGTGCATAAAGAATCATGATTCACAATTTCAAGTAACATGGTGACATGGTAAACAACTAAGACAATTAGGGAACAGAATCTTTCGTCTCAACACATTAGAACAAACAATTCAAGTATGATCAAGAAAGGGACCTATACCAAATGCTCGGACACTAACAAGATGATTCTACAAAGATTAGAGTTAGTCACACATACCTCAAAGAGCTTTTTCTTAAGTTTCTACAATACACCAACACCTCTAGCAATAACAATCTATAAGGAGATAGCAAAAATTGATTAATAATTAGGAAGATTACCCATGGTGTAACTCTCTTAGGAATTTCAACAAACACCTAACATGTGAAGTAGACTACACGGTCTGAAAATTGCGATTCCTTCTCCCCTCAACCAATGTTAACATGAACTACCCAAATTAGTTCTTTAATATCACATACTACAACTTAGTGCCACATGCATGTCCTATTTCTTATCACCAAAACATATTTGAACCCTTATGCAAGTTCTGGAAATATGACTTACCCGGATAGAGGAAATCTAGTGGTGATCTTCCTTGATTCTTGAAGGTTTGGTCAAGATTTGGGTGATTATGAAGCTAGGATCCTTCTTTCTCTCTCTATATTGCTCTCAACTCTCTCTAAATTTAGTAGAAAATGACCCCAAATGAAACCCCTAAGCCTATTTATCAAAATGGGGTCGGGTTATAAGAATAGGAAAAAGAAGCCTCCGAAATCGGGTCTGCGATCGCATAATGCATCGCAGAATAGGAATGTGGGTCGCAAAATGCATCGCGAAACTCGTGCCCAAAAATGGGCTACACTGGTCCATTTTGCGACCATTTTTGTGGTCGCAGATCAATTATGCTAACCGCATAATGATTTTGCGATCGCAGAATTGCCACGGGATCGCATTTTTCTAGCCTTTGGTAATTTGATCATAACTTTGTGTAGGAACGTTCAAATGACGAAGCTTTGAAGCGTTAGAAACTAGAATCTAAGAACCTTCATTTGATATGTTTTTCATCACATAAAACCTTATATATATTTAGATATGCTCGTTCAAAGTGTGGACTTGTGCAAACGCATTTGGAATTTTAGCCTATTATGGAATTTTCCAATTTGACTTAGACTTAGGCCTCTCCTTGGACCCCATACTAATTATATGACTTATAAACTTATTTACCATATCAAATTCATTTACATCATATTTATAGAACATAAAATATTATAATTAGCCTACCTGGCACCCCGAAATCCTAAATTACTTAGCAAACTTTTTCGGGGCCTTACAACCACAACATGAATTCGTGCCTTTAATCTTATGGGATCAGACCGCTCACCTAGATAGAATCGTGCAAATTACTTGATTGCGTTTGTGTACTCATGAGTTTTCCTTACTTGAGATGTGACCGTCTATTTGGTGATGACCATTATGTATTCCATTTGAGGAGGTATCAGTATTTGAGGACTTTGTGTTCACTGTTCAGTCATGGGCTGTATTATTTGCCTATATATATTTTCACTGTTTACTTACCATGTTTCATACTTTCCAACTTTATCATATTTGATTTATTGGACAACTAGTAAGTGTCAATGTCAACCCCTCGTCACTACTTCTATGGGGTTAGGCTAGATACTTAATCGGTATACGTACTCATGCTACACTTATGCACTTATTGTGCATGTATGTCTCTGATGTTCATTTGGGTGCAAGGGCGCAACTATTGAGGGGACTTTAAGGTGAGATGCATTCCATAATACGATCTGCAGCACACAGAGTCTTCATCATGTTCATTTATGTTATTCTGTATATTTTATATTCCAGACAAATATTGTATTATTACTGTACTTCCTAGTAGATATTCATGTACTTGTGACACTGGGTTTTGGGTTATTCTAGTAGATGTTAATGGTTTTGCAATAATATTGTCACCCGGTGTCACGTCCCAACCTGGGGAGGCGCGGATGGCACCCAGTGGCGTACTAGCTCGAGCGAACCACACTGTAACTTATGATCATTCAAAGAAAACTAGAACATATGTAGGCTGACTTGACTGAACATATTCTTCCTGTAACTATCATGGGCCAACATCGCCACAACTCATAATGTATAACTATAAGTGGGCAAACATTGTATTAGCGAACCATCGTACTCAAAACATGAATACACACAGGTCGTCAAGGCCTCATACATATTATACATAATGAACCTGTGTCTACAAAGCCTCTAAGAGTATTTGACATCAAAAGATGGTCGGGAAAAGGCTCCAACCTACCCAAAAGAGTGTGTGTGTGTGTGTGTGCGCGCGCGTGTATATATATATATGTACTGCAAGAAATCTATAGGGTCAATGAGATCTGGGAATCATACTTACCTTATTTTGACTCGTAACATATCTAAGTATTGATTTATCCAACTTTCCTTACAAAGGATGTAGACTGAAAAGGGAAGACTCCGTTGTCCGAGAACATCTAATGTTGTATATACATCTAATTCGTGTCATGATATACCTTAACTTGTTCCCATATGCTATATGTACTGGAAACCATCATATTATGGATTTTCATCTATAACATTCTTCTAGCTATCATAGCTTATATATGAATACTTACCTCAAAAAGTCAAACATCTCTAGGGCTACACTGAAACATAAAAGTGGCACTTACATGTTTCATAAAATATCGTGTGTAAGGCTCACTCATAAACATGGATAACTAGTGGCTCATACGCGTAACATAGTAGACCGTCTGTACGACTCATAACACTGAGGTCTGGCTATGCGTGCAACTGTGACCATCCATAACCAACATTCATTATGCGCCTATGCGTTCATAGACCGTGTATAGGCCTTCATTGTACACCTACGCGTTCATAGATCGTCCGTAGGGATAATGTATCATACATATTCATTTCATATCATTAAATCATCTATAGATAAACTCGTATTCTTAAACATACATGTTTGTGAGTAACTCGTTACAATAACCAATCCTTATTTCTTAGGCACGTTCTACGCCATCCTTCGTATTCTATATTATTTAGCCATAAAGAACGTTGTAGCTATTTTTAAATAGCACTTCTATCCTTATTTCACATCACTACTTGTTTATGTGTATTATCTGATTCTTTCTACTTATAGCTATGTAATATTCTTAGCTTGTGAGGCTACTCGTTATGCAAACACACACACACACACACACACATACACACACACACACACACACACACATATATATATATATATATATATAAAATCAATACGTAACAAGAGTTGCGGGATTTACGCTCTATCCACTTATATTCTTATTGTTAAACTTATCATATTCTATAATCTATGACTCAATAGGTAACGTATATCGTCTCTTAACATCACCCTCATATATAATCAACCTTATTTAACTTTAGAGCAACGTAACTATCTTCGTGTGTCTTTATTAGTTTCGTAAACACAAACGCGTAAGTAACTGAAGTTGTGCCATTCTTTAGGTCGAAACATTCTTATCATTCTGCTACCTTATTGAACTATTCGTATATAACTATCCCTCATTATACAGACACTGTATTTCTTTTGATTCGTCAGACCATTCATACGTAATGTTTAATTAACATCTAGACGTCTTGTTATATATAAAAGACAAGGACCTTTCGTAAGGCTCTATTTACTCCTTAAGAATACATGAAACTTCGATCAACACTATCCATTTCAACATTCGTATGACTACAATTGTGAACGAACCTTAATTGTCGGTATAGTGCGTATACAGAGCCTCGTCCCCTTGAATTTCTTATAAGGGTAACATAACTTACGAAATCATGCCAAAGAAAATAAAGGAAGACCTTACATACCTCAAAATATCGTCCAATCCTCAAGCTAACTTAACATGCAGCTCCTGTGTCTACAAGCAATGAATAATACTTTCGTCATAATACGAATGCCCTAACTTGTCGCATTTGAACGACACACTTTATTCTATGATAAAACGGATAGTACCTCCCCTAGTTATATAACTTCTCACAAGTTACAACAACGAACAATAGCCCAAACAATATAAACAATACTCATAATAATCCTTTCAAAATAGTTTAACAATCCCGACGAGCGGCAAGCTCGGTTTGTGACTAAACAACTATAGTCTTAAACCCCTTCTTCCTTCCAAAATTTATCAATAGTATTAACCGCCACAATAAAACTTTAAAAGGACCCCATAATAGTCCTACAAGTTCATCAACTCAAAACTTATTTTCAGATTAACAAAACACATTTTCGACTTGTCTTTTCTTTCAAATCGAGAAACACAACCAACAATATATAATTAAGCCTCTTCTACATAAAAAAGACAAGAATTCAACTTAAAGTTATGTTTACAACTAGCCAACAGTGAAACTCGCAACTTCTAGTATTTACGATTGAGCTACAACTCGTAGATGCGTAGACAAGGGAAAGAGAAGCATAAACATACCTTGGACTGAGTAGAATCTACGAAACCTAGTCCCTTTTCATCCAAAACTATTCCCCAAACGAAGCTACAAGAAAGAGAAAGGGAAACTAACAAGTTATCCGGGTTTTTTGGCACTAGAATCACTTCGTATCACTCGAAATCACCTAGGGTTTGTGTGGGATTTTTGGGGGAGGAGTTGCAAGGTTTGAATCTGAAGTTCTTATTTTGAAATATGAGTGAATGAAATGATTTAAATCAGCCCTTAAAAGGACCCTTGGACGCCCCTTTTGGGGATTTATTTGGTCCTTTTATTTAAACAAGTAGGTGACACGCCTACTTGTCACCTACCAATCAGTGTAGTCTTACAAAATGTGGATATCACTTTACTCCAACATCGTATCGACAAATGATTTAATGCGTTAGAAATAAAATTTGTATATCTTCAATTTGGTGGGTGGATAATTACATAATTCCAAGTATATCAGGGTGCTAGGGTATTCTCAAATATTGACTTGATATCAGGGTACCATCAGTTCAAGATCAGGGATTTAGATATTCCTCTAATGGCTTTCAGGACCCGTTATGGGAATTATGAGTTCTTGGTGATGTGTTTTGGGATGACCAATGCCCCAATATCTTTCATGCATTTAATGAACATTGTATTTCAACCTTATTTAGATTCATTCGTCATTGTCTTTATTGATTATATATTGGTGTATTCTTGCTGCCGAGAGGAGCATGAGCAACATTTGAGGATCGTGCTCCAAACTTTGAAGGAGAAGAAGCTACATGCTTAGTTCTCCAAATGCGAGTTCTGGTTAGACTCGATGGCCTTCATGGGTCACATGGTTTCCGTTTAGGGGATTAAGGTAAATCCGAAGAAGATTGATGCAGTTCAGAGCTGGCCCAGACCTTCTACCGCTATGGAGATTCGGATTTTCCTTGGGTTGGACGGATATTATCACCGCTTTGTGGTGGGGTTTTCATATATAGCACCCCCATTAACTAAATTAATGCAGAAGGGTGTCCCGTTCATGTGGTATGATGATTGTGGGGAGATATTTTATAAGCTGAAGATTGCCTTGACTACAACTCCAGTTTAGGTTTTACCTTCGGGATCGGGTTCATATACAGTATATTGTGATGCTTCACGAGTTGTTATTGGGTGTGTGTTGATGCATGATGGTAGAGTGATTGCCTATGCTTTGCGTCTCTTGAAGCCCCATGAGAAGAACTACCTAGTGCATGATTTGGAGTTAGCAGTTATTGTGCACACGCTCAAGATTTGGAGGCGTTATATTTATGGCGTATCTTGCAAGGTGTGCACAGAACACCATAATCTTGAACATCTATTCAATCAAAACGATTTGAACTTCAGGCAACATAGGTGGTTGGAGATATTGAAAGACTATGATATCTTTATCATCCATGGAAAGCCAATGTGGTGGCCGACGCCTTAAGTAGGAAGGCAAAGAGAATGGGAAGTCTTTCTTTTATTCTAGCTAGGGAAAGACCGTAATATTTGGATGTTCATGCTTGGCCAAGAAATTCGTGGGGTTGGATATTTCGGAGCCTAGAATGCTTCTTGCTTGTGTTGTATCACGATCGTCCTTGTTTGAGCGCATCAAGGTGCATCAGTATGATGATCCCCACTTGCTTGTCCTTAGGAACACGGTGCAACACAATGATTCCAAGGAGGTGACTATTTGTGATGATGGTGTATTGCGGCTTTAGGGCAAGATTTGTGTGCCTAATGTAGATGGGTTGTGAGAAATGATTCATGAGAAGGCCATATTTTGTGGTATTCCATTCATCTATGTGCCGCGAAGAAGTACCATGATTTGAGGTAGCATTATTGGTGGCACAATATGAAGAAGGACATTGTTGAGTATGTTGCACAGTGTTTGAACTGTTAGCACGTTAAGTATAAGTATCAGAGACCTAATGGTTTTCTTTAGAGGCTAGATATATAGGAGTGGAAGTGGGAGCGTATCACTATGGATTTTGTGGTTGGGCTACCATGGACCTTGAGGAGATTTGATGTTGTGTAGGTCATTGTGGACTGACTCACCGAGTATACACACTTCATTCCAGTCATGACTACCTACATTGAGCAGCTGTCTCGAATTTATCTTAGAGATATTCTTTGCCTACATGGTGTGCATGTGTCTATTATCTTGGATCTAGGAACTCAGTTTACATCGCATTTTTTGAGAGAGGTGAAACATAATTTGGGCACACAGGTTAAGATGAGTACGACATTCCATCCCTAGACGGATGGGCAGTCCGAGAGTGCTATTCAGATCTTGGAGGACATGTTGCGAGCCTGTGTCATTTATTTTGGGTCAAGTGGGATAAGTTTCTACCATTAGTAGAGTCCACCTACAACAAAAGTTACAAGTCGAGTATCCACATGGCTCCGTATAAAGCGTTATATAGGAGGCGATGTCGTTCTCTGGTTGGTTGGTTTGAGCCTGAGGATGCCAGGTTATTGGGCATTGATCTGGTTTTTGATACTTTGGAGAAGGTGAAATTGATTCAAGAGCGACTTCGTACAACACAGTCCAAGAAAAATAGTTATGCTGATAGGAAGGCTCGTGATGTGGCATACATGGTGGGTGAGACGGTTCTACTGAGACTTCCGCCCATGAAAGGTGTGATGAAATTCTGGAAGAAGGATAAGTTGAGCCCTTGGTATATTGGTCCTGTTGAGGTGTTAGAGAGAGTTGGAGACGTGTCTTATAGACTTGTCTTTCCACCTAGTTTATCGCGAGTTCACCCAGTGTTCCATATTTTTATGCTTTGGAAGTACTATGAGGACCCGTCACATGTGTTGGGGTTCAGCTCAGTGCAATTGGACAAGGATTTGACTTATGATGAGGAGCCATCGACCATTTTTGATAGGCAGGGTTGAGGTGGAAGAATATTGCATCGGTGAAGGTTCACTGGAGAGGTCAACCGGTCGACGAGGCGACTAGTGATACCAAGCATGATATGCAGAGCAGATACACTCACGTTTGATATCCCATGTATGATTCTAGACCCGTTTGAGGATGAACGTTTGATTAAGAGGGGGGAATGTAACGATCTGGTTGGCCGTTTTGCATATTCTATCCTCGTTCCCCAATTTGATGCTCACCAAAGTATATTTGGTGCTATATGACTTGCATGAATGCATGGTTTGTGTAACCACCTGACCGGTCATTTTGAGTTACAAGGTGATTTCAGACTTGGTCATATAATCGGGTTAAGTATTGGAAGGTCTGGGAGCGGTTCGACAGTTATTGTCGGACTTTTGGTGGTGTTTCAGAACCTTTGATAGGTTAATTAAGTTGATTGGAACTTGTGTGTGAAGCTTGGTTGTGATTCTGGATGTGTAAGTGTCATTCAGACGTGTTCGGCTTTAAAGGTTAAGAAAAGGATTTTTGATTGTCGATTCCTGGTTTTGATGTTATTCCTGGTGTTTCGAGCCTTTGGAAATTTTTGGATAAGATATGGGGACTTGTTGGTATGATTGGACTGGGTCCCGGGGGCCTCAGGTGTGTTTCAGGATGGTTTCAGACCAATTCCCTTTAACTTGAAGTTGATGGTTTCTGTTGTTAAGGGCACACATAGGAGATATCGTGATTGCAAAGGGTTGTGTGGTGCTGGAGGAGAATCCGTTCTTTGAAATCGCAGAAAGTGGTCTGATTTTTCTTCACATTCGCGTGGTAAGGTCGCGGATGCTATGTATTAGCGAGTTTAATGGTTTGGACAGTTTCTCATCACAATCTGTGAGGGAGTTAGCAATCGCGGAAGGGATTTTCTGAGGCTGGAAGGTTTTGGCCTTCATTTTCGCAAAGCAGGGCTCGCGTTCACGAACGTTTGGAAGGCTGATGTCACAACCCAAACCTATGGGCCGCAACGGGAGCCCGGTACCTTACTCAACCGAGTACCAACATACATATCTTTCTTATCGTACTCTCATTGGCAACTGGGCCAAACGGGGCGTCATGGGCTAACAAGAATCATAAGGGAATAGTCAATATAGGACGACCCAACCTGATATAAAAACTTATACATGTGACATACGGGCCTATAAGGCCAACATGATCATTTGTTAACTCAAAACATTGGCCGACAAGTCCATACAAGTATCCGTATACATGACATCTGTCTACAAGCCTCTAAGAGTACATAGGTATCACAAAGGTCGGGACTGAGCCCCACCATACCAATCAATACATGTCCTAATTATACTGAACAAATAAGCAACTCCGGAGCAAATGGAGCGCACCAACATCTTCCGCTGAGCTGATATCCTACTTGGAGGACTCTCAACCTGCCTATCGGGACCTGCGGGCATGAAACGCAACATCCCTAAGCAAAAGGAACGTCAGTACAAATAATGTACCGAGTATGTAAGGCATGAAGATCAATACATAAGAGACATAGATGAAACATGGAATAAAGAATTCCGCTTGTAAGTCTAAATAACTTTGTAAGTTATGATACATTTATAATGTCATGCACGTGCGTATAAATATCGTGTCATGCATAGGTATATGTGTACATAACATCATCAAACCTCTCAGGGCATCCCATCATATCATCTCGGCCACTGTGGGAAAATCATTAACGTATACCAGCTGATCAGGTGGTGGTGTGTATATAACGCTGTAACCTTTTCCCATATCCCATATACATATAATATTCATATATACGCGTATATAACGCCGTCTGGTCATGGGTCAATGTAAATGAATGCAATGCATGAGAAGTATGTTAATAAAAATTTTCGGAATGTCATAAGACCATTATGCCTTGTATTAATATCATGAAATAAACTTTATCAACTTACGTATTTTCTAAGACTCATGAGCAGATGATAGAATAATAGGATACATGGGGAATCAAGAACATAATCATCTCTAGTATTTCTATGAATATAGTCATTTATGGAAGTCGTGCATTTGCTTGTTTCGTTTCTATCGTATGGATCATGCCAAAAAGAAAGAAGGGATAGCCTTAACATACCTGAACCAATTCTCCTGACAATCCCTCTAACACGCGTCAATTGCGACAACATGTAACAACGGATCGAAGCAGGGTAAAATCCGTATGATGTTCTTGAGAAAGAAAAAGCTTTCCTTCTTAAGTTTAGAGCAAATTATTTTAGATGAATTAGAAAGGTTATTTCAATCCTTTAGGTGTGGGCCCCAGTAGAATGACTAAGCCACCATTCTTTCTTCATTTGCCACCTTATAACACAAATTTAAGAGTCATCAAATGGACTTTGATGTGCTTCCACGTTGGGAGATTTAACTCCTTATCCAAAATGTCTTAATTTACTCTATTAGCTTAATTACATAATTAATCTCCCACTAAAAATCTATAATTACCCAATTATCGACATAATTAAAATATTACTCAGTTTTAACACACTTCATACACCTTACTATCATGGTCATGTGGTACCTTGTATGGCACTATTCCCCATAGATACGAAGTATTATAACTTGGACCGTATTTTATCCCAAATTGTCAAATTTCGACGAAATTCATTTTCTTTGATTCGCTCCCCCTCTCACCTTCAAGAATTTACTTATCACTTGTTTGAAATAGTACAATACTTATAATCTCACAATAATCTCATTCCCGAACTTACGTCGATTAGATTACGATGAAACTTTATCGTACGAAATTGCGGGATGTAACATCTCATTTTCGAGCTTTCATCAATTTACTTATGGCATACTTTTAGTACTAAAACATGGGGTATAACAGCTGAGCTATGCGATAGTTGGTGGTGACCTCGCATTCACAAAGAGGTATTTTCGGACGAGGCTAGTTTTGCCTTCGCGGTTACGAGGGTTCTTCCGCGATTGCGGAGAGATATGACCAGGAAGTCTATAAGATGCAAAATCGGGACTTAGCTCATTTTCATCTCAGTTCTCCCATTGGAGCCGATTTAGGGGAGACTTTGAAGGGGGATGTTCATCATGTATTACAAAGTAAGTGATTCCTGCTCATTGTGCGCTATATACATAGATTATATATGAATTTAAACATGGAAATTGGTAGAAATTGCGACATTTTGGAAGAAAACCTAGAATTGGTATTGTTTCGTTTTGACCACGAAATTGGACATGGAATTGGAAATAAATTATATATTTGAATTTGTGGTGCTATGGGTAATATTTATCTTCGAGAATTTTTGAAATCAAGGCGCGTGCGACCAGGGTTTGACTTGTTAATTTTTCGTGTGGAGCTGGAAATTAGATTTTAATTTTTAAATTATGAGTCCTTGAGTATATTTTGATTAATTTGCACGGTCTTTAGCTATTTTCGGATCGTTTAGCATTGGTTTGAGGTGTTAGGGAGACGTTGGTGCCGGTTATCAGATTTTAGAGCGAGGTAGGTATCCTGTCTAACCTTGTAAGAGGGAATTTTTACCGTAGGTGCTATATTTGTTACGTGTACGTGTTATGGGAGCTATGCATGTATGAGGTGACGAGTTTCTGTGCGTATGTTAGACTCTTGATTATGTCCAGGTAGACTTAGACTCACACCATGTTTCAATTGTACTACTTGAGTTATTCTTGCATGTTTAAAGGCTTTAAGTTATATTCTAGCATGAGACTAGACGTTCGTAGACTAACTTTGTATTTTAGATACTTGACGTGTTACTTGATTAAACGCGGAAATTATACTTCCTTTTACAGATTCCTCTTGCATTGTATGTATTTGTCCGTAAGTTTCTTGAATTTCATAACTCACACGGCCATGACCCATCAAAGATTCACTATTCTTATGGGATCAGGCTAAATGCCTCAGCAATATCATTATGTGATCGGGCTGAAACCCTCAGTAGTACCATTTTGGGATCGGGCCATTCGACAGGATTATGAGTACCATTATGGGATCGGGTCATTTGCCTCGGCAGGATTATGAGTACTATTATGGGTTGGGTCTGCTCGCCTCGGTAGTTCTATGGAACACTCTTATGGGATCGGGTCATTTGCCTCTGCGGACTCGTGCATTATATTCGATCGGGAGTCAACGTATATATATGTCTTCCTGACTCGAGTGTTGACATTATATCTATTATTGGTCATACGTATGTATCCCATTCGAGGTAGTATTCGGTAATTGAGGATTTTGTATTTACTCTTTTATTGAGGATCGTGTTATGCACATATACCTATATTCGTTGCTTTCACTTGCTATGCTTCATAACTGTCTACTTTTATTGTGATTTGATCATTGGGCCACTAGTAAGTGTCGATGTTGACCCCTTGTTAGTACTTCTTCGAGGTAAGGCTAGATACTTACTAGGTACATGTTGGTTTACGTACTCATACTATACATCTGCGCTAATTGTGGAGGTACTAAGATAGGTACATTCGGTGTCACACAAGCGCGTAGGCACATCTTCTGAGGAGACTTTATGGTGAGTTGCATTCCAGAAGATCCGCAGTGCATGGAGTCCCCTTACTATTTATTGTATTTTGTCTATTTTCTATTCTAGACAATTGTTGTAGTAGTATTGTTTATTCCAGTAGATGCTCATGCACTTGTGACACTTAATTTTGGGGATTTATATTCTTGTTCTTGGTTGTATTTTTGTTATGATATTTGAATTTATATTCTGATCATGTTCGAACATTTAATATAACATCAGTACTTGTTTTATAAAAATGGAGAAAATTTGCTTATTTATTTCGTCACTTATGATAAAATATGTTATGAACCATCGATTTCTGTGTTAATCAATTCTTGTCTTTCCTAGATATGGGTGCCATCACAGCCTATGGTGGGATTAGTTTCGTGACTGTTTGGATTCGGGAAGGTTTCAGAGTGAATTGAAACACTTAGTTCCATGGATGGAGGCTTAAGATATAAGAGTTGACCGTGGTTTGACTTTTGTGTAGACGACCCCGTAATGGTGTTTAAATGGTTTCAATAGGTTTGTATGGTAATTTTGGACTTGGATGTATGTCCAAATTTAGATTTAGAGGTTCCTAGGTTGTTTTGGCTTGAATTGGCGAAAGTTGAAAACTTGAAGGTTTAGAAAGTTCATAGATTTGACCGGAAGTTGACTTGGATATTATCGAGTTCATATTGTTATTCAGGGAGTTAGAATAGGGTTGTTATGTTATTCGAGACTTGTGCGAAAAAATTGAGGTCATTCCAAGCTAATTAGATGTGGTTCGACATGAGTCTTGTGAAGTTGGAAGTTGATTAGTTCCTTAGGATTGAATCGAGATACGATTTGTGCTTTTGATGTTATTTTGAATTATTTGAGGCCTCAAGTAGGTCCGTGTTATGTTTTGGGACTTTTTGGAATGCTTGGGCCGGGTTCCAAGGTGCTCGGTCCAGTTACGGACCACCCGAAAGGTGGTTGAGCATGGCTGGTTGGTGGCAGATCTAGTGCAATCGCACCTGCAAAGAAGAGGTGCTTAGGTGTGAAGTCGCACCTGCGGGATTAGATTATGTTGCACAAATGCGGACGAGGATGGCTGGGGGAAGAGTCCTCAAATGTGGAAAATTTGCACAGATGCGTGTCTTGATCGCATAAGCGATTCTGCAGAAGTGGCGGTTGGGATGCAGGTGCGGCTGGTCGGGAAGTTAAGTGAGGTCGCATAAGCAAGAATTTCTCCGCAGAAGCGATATTTTGGGCTGGGCAGAATATAATTTTGAGGGCTTTGTCTATTTTTCACCATTTGGAGTTTTGGAGCTCAACTAGAGGTGATTTTTGGAGAGTTTTTCACCATAATTTTAAGGGTAAGTAATCTCTACTTGATTTTGATGTTAGATATTGTTTCCCCATGGATAAATACACCTAGAGTATGTGATTTAAAGGAAAATTTTGGGGGGTTTTGGCTATGTTTTTTGGAGAGTGAAAAATAAGAGATTGGAGGGTCGATTTGAGGTCAGATTTGGATAAAACATATATATTTGGACTCATATTGGAATGGGTGTTCGAGATTTATGAGTTTTGCCGGGTTTCGGAATGCGGGACCTAGTTGACATTGTATATTTGTATCAAGATCAACGATTTATTGTTTTGGGTAATAACCTATGGCCTTATTTAATGTTATCGAGTTGTTTTTGCTAGATTCGAGCTATTCGGAGGTCGATTCGCGTGGGAAGGAGTTTCTAGAGTATTGGTTTGTCTTGCTTGAGGTATGTATGTTATCTAAACCTGGTTGAGGCACTAGTTTCCTGAGTTATTAGTGTTGGCTACGTGCTAGAGGTGGCACACATGTGAGGGGTAGATCCATGTGCATGCACCGGATATTATCCATACTCGGGGTAGCTCTTAGGCTATGGTATGCCTTGAATTAATTGCTAAGATCCATTCCTTTATGATTCTTATGTTTGTACGCCTTTGTGAGCTAATTGGATCATATTTGAGGTTATATATATGATAATCTCCTGTTCAAACATAATAATTACTATTTTTGTGATATAATCTGTCACGCCCCAAACTCGGAGAGCGCGACGGGCGCTCAACCGGGTGAACCCGGCCGAGCAAGCCAGATAGATACTTCCTACCCAAACTCACTTATGAACAAATAGAAGACACATTTTCTTTAATTAGATAATAGGGAGATCATGTACACAATACCGAGCCATTTTCATTATTCATTTCATTTCTAATGTCTTAAAATACACACATTTTTTATAGTTTGAGGTGGGATAAATGATTCAAACACAACAATATTTTGTCTGACTTTCCCAACACCCATATACAACCCACACTATGTCTACAGAACCTCTAATAGATATAAAATAATACTACAAAGTGGTGGCAACAAGGCCCCAGCTATACCTCAAGTACAATACATAAGTAACAAAAGATGCATAACCCTGAAATGAAATGAGGCTCACTAAGACTGCTGAGAGGAGGATGTACCGCTATCACTGATCAATGCTACCTATTGTGGAAACACCTACATCCATTTAAAGAAGCAGCACCCCCGGCAAAAGGGACGTTAGTACCGTCGAATAATACTAGTATGTATAACTAAACACCATCTCAATAGATTGAACAGTAATACAAGAAGGAAAAATCATGAACTCAATATAAGTCTCAAACAATACCAAAACACCAAGTTAATAATCACATAAGCTTTCAAGAAAGTTCCCATGATTTTGGGTTGGGAAGATCTTTAGTACCGGTACACCATCATCCACTATACCACCGCATTCTTACACGGAGTCCGATCACGACCCCACCAGCTAGGTCGTCTCATTTTGAGACATCAACCATAATCAAAATTTCAATTATAATTTCTAGCACTGTCACCACCATGTGTGCGGTATGACGTTCGATCACGGCCCGATCGGCTAGGACCTCTCGCCCGAGACATTACCATTTTCTACCAATCACCTCATTTCATACTTCTTTCACATCTTTCAATTCATCGGCGCTAGTGGCCTTAAGTTTTATATCATATTTGGCACTTGGCCGTATTTCACATTTCGAGTTCTCTTCCACATTCCAACATTATTATCACCATCAGAAACAACATGGCTTTTCATTCAAGACTTCGATTACACATGGGAACAATCTAGAGTCTAAGGCACATGGAGACTTTTCACACAATTTGGCATAACAATCGTTATTCGAATTTGACTTGAAGTCTAGGCATTTTTAGCACATATCCCATGTTTTGAACAGATCCTCAAATGATCAGATAAAATGATGAAAGCATTGGAATCCACATTTCACATATATTTTTCTACGCAAGCACATTCGGAATAGCAATTTCTATAACGATCAATGGGACTTACACCGATTGCATGAATACCATGGGATTAAATTCTAAGAAGAGAGGGTTTAGCCAACAAACCTCAATTGAACTTCCTTAAACTCTACAATATTCCAGAATTCATAGCAATTTCAATCGATTTTAGAAATATAACAAGTTGGACAAAAATTAGGAAGATGATCATGATTCTAGCTCTTTTGAGCATATTATCAAACACTAGGTGTGCATTAATGTTTTTAAGGCCCTTTTGTGAAAGATTCCATCATTCGTTAACCCATTCTCTACCATATTTAGCTCACAACCTTCCCACATTCTTTGATAACACATGTATGCAAGATAATAACCCCCAGACCCAAAAATTGTCTTTCGAATTATTCCCTTTTTAGTAGAATTTCGAAATTAAGAGCTAGGGCATAATTCTTACCTTTAAGATGAGGACTTTTCTTGTTAATCTTCAAGGATAAGAAAGAATTGTTGGATAATAGCTTGGGGGTTACTCCCCCACTCTAAGAACTCTCTCTCACTCTAAAAGTATCACAAATATGCACAAAATAGACTATGGCATATGTTTTAAATAAATAGGGTCGAGTTCAAAATTTAGCAAAATAGGAGCCCCGACACAGATCTGCGGTCGCATATGCGACCGCATAATGCTTCTGCGGTTCGCAAAGTGGGATGCAAATTGGCCCTCCGGAACTGACATTTTCTACTTCAGTCCGCGACCAGTCTGCTGTCTGCAGACCTGTTTTGCGGTCGCATAATGCGTTGCAGAACCACCATCTGAAAAATTCCAAGGTTGGATATATGATCATAGTGCGACCCCCGAAATAGTTCTGCGGTCTTATAATGGGCTGCAAAAATAACATAAAAAATGGCCCAAAATATTGCCTCACTCTGCGGCCATTCTGCGACCCGCAAAGTGATTATGCGGCCGCATAATAAGCCGCAGAAATGCCCAACTCTGAAAATGTTTCCTTCAACTCCCCAACGCACTGTTCAATCCAAAACGAAGCTCGCCGCAAAGAATTTCTACTATTATTAACACCTATGCATACCTCGACACCACGAAATCCCGGCTTTTAGGAAATATTTTATGGGGCCTTACATAATCGCCTGATTTTAACTATGGACACTTCGCACATGCATACACCTTAGCATGTCACTTATATTGTTCCTTAAGTATGTGATTCGATATCAATTGTTCATGTACATGTATTGTTGTATATGCTTTTTTGTGTTATGGATTGAATTGGTAGCACGTGAGTGGTCCGTGTGGATACTAGAGATGATAGCACGTGAGCGGTCCGTGTGGTTGTTATATACGGCACGTGAGTTGTCCATGCAGCGTGTGTATAAGGAACCATCCCCCTAGGGCCTGCCTCTCATGTTTCTCTCTTGATGGTGTACACGTTGTATAAGGAAAAACTTATCAATGTTTGGTTATTGCATTTCTTCTCTACTTGCAATTTCCTTGGATGTATACATGTTTTATTCTCATATCTTCTCTATATGCTAGATCTGGGATGTTTACATGCCTCGTTCTGCATATCTCCTCTATATGATGTTTGGTTTTATTAGTGAAAGCACGGTACATATCTTCTTTATATGTCTACCTGTGCACATGAGACTTGATCATATATAAGCACTTCTCTATATGTTGGGTCGTTAATTGATACATGACTTGGCAAATTATCTCTTTGTGCACCGATGTGATTTTATCTAAGTTTTATGATTATATGGTAACATTGCTATGTACTTGTGAAATTATGAACTGAGCAGGTTACTAGTAATTTTCATTGATAATACTTTCCACAATTACCTTTCCAAGGTTAATTATGATACTTGCTGAGTACATGGGGTCGGTTGTACTCATAATACACTCTGCACTTAATTGTATAGATCCAGGTGTTAGATCTAGATAGGAGCCACTATGATTTGCTGCGTGTTGCTGAGAGACGAGGTAGAGTTGCATTCTGTCCGCAGTCTTTAATGTCTCTTTTCATTTCAGTTGTTGTTATTATTGTCCAGGCAGAACTTTAGTTTTGTATTTTTAGACATGCACTTCTATTGTAGAGCTCATGACTCTATATTACTAGTTTTGGGGGATTTTATGTATTGACACAGTTTATTTATGTCATTTGGCTTTAGATTTGTACTATTTCCGTTAATTATGTTATCTTGTTCCGCTTTTGTTATGCTTGGGTTGCCTAGCAAGTGAGCTTGGTGCCATCACGGTCGGTTGGTGATTTTTAGTTCGTGACACCACGAGACCATGATGGCTCCTAACATCCGCTTTCTAAACAAGACAACATTAGCTAAAAAACTATGCAGTATGCTGAAATGTATAATAGTCAGAAACTATCGTTGACTAAGACTATTCCTAGAAACTGGTGGCATTAGTATATGATCTACTAGAATACTCCAAATAATGTCTGAAATAAAATATAAGAAATTATCTGATATAAAGTAAACAACAATAAAGGTAGGAAGGGGACATTAGGGTCTGCGAACAACGTGCAACATTACCTCAAGTCTCCTGAAAGGAAGGGTCCGAGTAATTACCGTTGACCACCGATGGGACCAACACCAGGATGTACACAAGAAGTACAAAAATATAGTATGAGTATAACCGACCCCATGTACTCTATAAGTACCGAGTCTAATCTCGACGAGGTAGTGATAAGGCTGTGACAAGACACTTAGTATAAATATGTGTAAGCATAAAGGAAATAACGAGATGGAGAAAACAGCTAACGACATGATAAACGATACAAGAAAGTAAATGATAGAGGGCTGATCGCACCCAACTATAGTCCTAAAAAGGATAAGCGGTCGCTGCAAATATAATCCGGTCTAAAAGTCTGGAGTCAAATCCCACAGAGAACTAAGGTTTCGCTGTAATTGTTCAATATCGCTAAGAATACATCGAATAAATTTCTAAGTTATAAAGATTAAGATTCTTATATACACTAATTAATTAAGAAACTAAAGCAGTAAATTAACAACTAAAGATACTAAAGGTTGGAGATTTAAATTTAGGTGGTCTAGAGTTATTGTGATGACCCAAAAGGTCATCCTAAGTAAATTCAGCTAAATCTATATTCTGAGACTTCGAAAGCGTCCGTTAATCTCACCTCGATATACGTGCGCAGCCCGGGCGTATAGCCGGGAAGCTTCTATGTGAATATCTGATGAAAATGGAATTTTTGTAACAAGTAAATGAATAAAGTTGACTTTGGTCAACATTTTGGTAAACGGACCCGGACCCATGATTTGACGGTCCTGGAGGGACCGTAGGAAAATATGGGACTTGGGCGTATGCCCGGAATCGAATTCCGAGGTCCCAAGCCCGAGAAATGAATTTTCAAAGAAGATTATTTTCTGAAAATAATTAAGGTTTTTGAAAATGATAATTGATGTGAAAACCGTGTTACCGCGCCCACATTATGGTTCCAGAGCCCGGAGTAGGTTTAATATATGTTATGTGAGTTATCTGTAAAGTTTGGTGTAAAACGGACTTAAAATGACGGGTTTCAGATCAAAATTGGAATAATTGAGCCTTATGAAGTTTTGAGAAAATTCTATGAGTTTTGAGGTTTAATTAATTGATTTTGATGATATCTTGGTGATTTAAATGCTTGAATAAGTCCGTAGGATGTTTTGGGAGTCATGTGTATTTTTGGTTTTGAGACCCGAGGGCTCGGGTGAGTTTCGGGTAGCTAACGGGGTGTTAAAGAGTCAAAAATCTGGTGTTTTGGCTCATTTTTTGGTGTCTAGTGTTTTCTTCTCTGCGATCGCAACCTTTGATCCGCGATCGCAGATGTCTGTCCAGGTCCCTTCTGCGATCGCATCCCTTCGACCCGCGATCGCATAGTATGATACCCCAGTGTTCCGCGATCGCATACTCCGCGATCGCATAGTGTGATGTCCCAGTGTTCCTGCGATCGCATAGGGTCAGCTAAGCTCTATTCCGCGATCGCAACCCCTTTCTTGCGATCGCGATGAACAAAATCGCCCAGTTAATTCTTTAAGTCAAAAACATAATGTTATTACGGGATTTACACTTCTTCATCAATTCCTTCTTCTCCAAGACCCCATTGACGACCCCCAAGCCAATTCTTCCTCCATAGCCTCTTGGGTAAGTGTTTCTAACATCGATTTCTTCCAGTTTTTACTATAATCACTAGAATCTAGGCCTAAGATCCTAAAATCAAAGTAGAAATTAGGGGTTTTGGGTAGAGTTAGGTTTTTGGGAAATTTGGGTAATTCAACCCCAATTTGGGGTCGGATTTCAAAACAAATTATATATTTTAACTCGTGGGGGTATGGGTGATCGGGTTTTGGTCCGAGCCTCATGTTTGGACCAAGTGGGCCTGGGGTCGGATTTTTGAGGTTTTGGAAGAATGCTTGGAAATGGGTAATTAGGCTATGGAATTGATTTTTTGAGTCTTTATTGATATACTTGAGTTAATTATGTCTAGATAATATCGTTCCGAAGTTGTATTCAAAAGGAAAGGCGGTGTTAAAAGGCTGATTGCTATATTTTGGACCCGAGGTAAGTGTTTTGCCTAATTTTGGTGAGGGAATAGGTATTGTATGCTATGTGCTAAGTGTTTATCATGTTCAATGTATAGGTAAGGTGGCGAGTACCTATGCATTGTGTGTCAAGCATGCCCGTGAGTCTATTTTTGATAAAAATCTTGTTATTACTTCCATGTTCGTTATATTATGAACTTGTCTCTACTTGGAAGCCGTTATTGTTGGAAATCTTGGTTGATGAACCTATGATGTATTGGTTTGATTGAAAATCCAACTGTTAAGGATATATTTGAATTGATTGGTTATAGCTGAGACCTTTGCCGGGCAATTGTTGTGATATTGATTGATGTTTTCCCCTTGCCGGGTGATATTGAACTATATTTCCACTATGTTGTATTCCTTACCATTATATCTGTCATTGTTTGGTGAGGAAGAGTGTAAAGCACGAAAGACGATGTCGTGCCATGATATTTGATTACATTTCATAGTGAGAGAGAGAAAGTAAAGCACGAAGGGTGATGCCGTGCCATTATTGCATTTCTGGCATTCATATTTATTTCATTAGCAACTGTGTTAAATCCTTTCTTTTTTACTCCTATATTGCAATTTAGCTGCTTCATCTCACTTGTTCCCCCTTTACTGCTCTCGTATCCCTTACTTGTATGCTTATGTCTTGCCTTGTCTTGTCCCTGTTACCTGCTGTAGAATAGGACAGGTTATCGTTATTGTCAAGTCTAGCCTCGTCACTACTTCGGCCGAGGTTAGGCTCGACACTTACTCAGTACATGGGGTCAGTTGTACTGATGCTACGCTGCACTTCTTAATGTTGTGCAGACCCCGCATCCGGACCTAGTGGACCGCATTGAGGGATTCACCTTCAGTCCACCCAGAGCTTTAAGGTATACCCGCTGGCGTTCGTGGGCCTTAGTGTCTCTCCTGCCTTTGGATTTCTTATTGTCTTATCTTTTCCTCCAGTTTCAAGACAATGATGAATTTTTTTCAAACTCTGTGTAGATAGTTCGTGAGTTGTGACACCCCGGTGTTGGGCTTATGCGATGTTATGTATTTTACCATTTCACTTTGCATTTTTGAATTTCTATTACATTTCCGCTGTTAAAATTCTAAAGTGTTTCGTTATTTCTGTTAAGATTTTTTTAAAGGTATTTTCTTTGCTATTGTCGAATTGGGTTGAAAAAGTTAGATTATTTGTGCACGTTGGCTTGTCTAGCGGGTTCAACGTTAGACGCAGTCACGTCCTGAAGGGTGGGATTTCAGGTCGTGACAGTTATGATTTCTCCAATTGTCGGAATCCTTCCTGCTATGTTTTCTATAATTTCGCCTATGTATTCTCTACTGATTGTGAGCACTTTAAATGCCGTAATTCTCTCTCGAGCAACTACAACAATTTACTAGACATATTCTCTCGAACTACGCTAGTTGGCTTTATCTAACCGCTCATTATGACAGCGTCAAAGCTTTGTTATTTCTAAACCTACCTTTAAACCTGCTGTATTGATTTCTCACATACGTTAGGAGTGACGTTGTTCAACAACTACCTAAATATTTATCCTTTCTCAAGCAAAACATAATAAATAGGAATAGTCAATCGATGGCCATTCAATCAACAACAATAAACACATAGTTGAACAAGTAGAGAAATCCAACGGCTCAATTATATAAAAACATAACAAGAATTTATCATACAAAAGGTTCCATCAAAACCCTAGATAACAAATTAGCTATTCATAATAGTATGTAAAAATACAATACTAAAATCATAACCAACAATGGAAAATAGGAAGAGGAAGGAAAAAAACTCGTAGAAGAATTCTCCGCCTTGCTCCTATTGTGTCTCTGCCTCCTTAGGTCGAATCTGTGTCAAACATATGTCCAATCTCCCCAAAATACCATTTTTCCATGTATATATACCAAGTAGGGTAGGGCCCAAATAAGTATACCTTATCCTACGCAAAAAGGGACCTTTTCTTTACGCCTGGACGCTCGCGGCCACGGCCAAACCCGGCGCGGGTGCGGTCATTTACCAGTACTCTACTTCTACCCGCGTCCATGTCCGTGGTCGCGGTTGCGACCGCGTTTTTTACCCTGTTTCCTTCGGATTTTGGATAAATGTAAAACATGAAAGTTGTATCCCTTTGAGTTAGATTTCCAACCATATATTATATAGCCCAAATGGACTTTGGAGCAAAAGGTTATGTCCATTTTACTAGACAGTGCGCAATATGTCTATTCGAGTCTTCGTTTGTTCTTAACTATCAAATTTAACCCCCGAACACGATCTCGACTTAATGTCTTGGGCTTTTACTCAGACTTCAAAGCTCCAAATCACTTGAATTCATTCCATAGTATCTATATAGCTCGAAATCACTCCTACAAGGCATAAAACACACAAAACACTAGCGATTAAAGCTCAAACTCAATTAAAGTGCAGTAAATTAGAGTGTAATAAGCGACTAAAATACGTAATTATAGCCTATCATCAACACCCCACACTTAAACCATTGCTCGTCCTCGAGCAATCAAACTACACTTTATATAGACACGACCTTTTAAAGCAATTCTCCTAACTTATCACACCAAGAATATTTAAAATAGACTAAGCACAAGAACATAACATCTTCACCTCAAGTTTTGACTCACAAGTACCACGCATTATTCACAACTCACCCACTTACTCTAACATTGAGGTCACTGATATTACCTTTCCTTCATGAATCAAGTGCCCTCACACAACAAAAGAGAGTAGTTCCACACAATAAAATTTAAGAACACATAGGAACTTAAGATAGAAAGAGTTCACTCACTCTCAGAAATAACATTCATGTGCCACAAAAGATGCACCATAGGCTTGCCCGTAGTGTACTACTCTACTAATCGAGCTTATTCAGTCCAGGATCAAGTAGGACTTTATTTGGTTATAATGTAGGTTGCGGGACGGGTATGATACATTTAGATATAAGAGTGACTACACCTCCCTAAGCACTTTAATACATATACTTTAACATTCAAACCCCATACTTATGTCAAACCAAACTCCACCTTCACATCAATATTATTGCCCCATACTTCTTTAAGCACAATTACATCAAGAGTCATCAATGAATATTTTTTTCACAGCAATACAACTATATTTTTTTTTCTAAATTCAAGTGACTCTTACTTTTTCAAAACAGTGCACCTTTCTCCTTATTTCATTAGTTCCACTCAAAAACCAAACCAACCACCCCAAACTTTAACTTTTACACAGTTCATAGCACTTCAAGTGCTCATGAGAGGTTAAAAGGTTCAAATAGATAGTCCATTCAAACAGTTGGGTAAGGCTTGTAATGTGGTTTCCAAAGAAACAGGATTACAGGCTCAAAGGGGTTAACTATGATACATAACAATTAGGCGGGTAAATTATACATATCTGGCTCAACAAAGAAACGCTATATCACTTCCAAGACTGAACAAAACTACTATTTCGCTTTGCAAACACACGGGCAAAGTTCTAGGCATCAAATGCAATGCACAAAATATATACAAACCTCACACACACATGGCACATAACTCACTCAGGATTGGATTCATCAAGACACTCTAGTCAAAGCTGTTAAGCAAAGTTAAAATCATACGATTTAAGGTACTTATACAAGAGTAAGAAACTGAGCTTAAGTGTCACAACCAAAGTACTCACTATTCTCAAGGCATAACAAAGTCAAGAGATATTGCTTCAATTCAAAACACAACAATGGCTCCTATTCCTGAAAAAACTAACTACACCCGGTTCAAACAAAACACTTGGAAAAGAACCGCGACACAAAAGAAAAAACCAAGGGGGAATTGCTACACTACTTAACAAAAGAAAATCTTTTTTTTTTGTTAGACTTAAATCCCTCAAAAAAATTGTCTAATAGATCCATCGTCGGGAAAGTCCAATCTTTTAAAAAAAAAAAGTTATTCAATTAACTAACACCACTAAAATAACATGGAATCACCCAGCAATCTCCTCACCCCACACTTAAAATTGTGCATTGTTCCCATGCACATCATAACTATAAGAGGGTAAAAGAAACTCTCTAGTTGGCCAAAGGCCGAAGCACTGGCATCTCATGGGGTACTCAGACTTCTCCCAAGCCTGGTCCTTCGTGCGGGTACCTCACACTTAGTTCCAACCAATTGTTTGTTGTTGCATCCTTCCAATGGCTTTGCATTCCATGCTCCTAAAAAATAAAAAAAATTGACACTACAAAAATAATACAATTAGAAAAAAAAAACAGGGAAATAAAATAAAATAAAGCAGTAAAGCTGGGTTGCCTCCCAACAAGTGCTTGATTTAACGTCGCGGCACGACGTGAATCACGTTTTGCCTCCACCTTGAACTTATGAATTGAGCCCCCAATTTGGCTTCAAGTTTTCGGTTATGCTCTAGGGGTGGTGGAACAAATCTAACTGGCCCAAGCAACCACTGTACTATTTTACACTTCTTGGCTTTTAGATGAGGTATGTAATCCTATCTTTCTGGCAAGAAAAATTCCAGAATGTAAGCACCTTGTTCCTCATCCCTTGACTCCTCAATCGGCTCAGATAACTCTATTTTCATATCGTCATCTAAGCACAATGTGGAAAAATATTTGGAGTGAGGCCCAATGCGCCCAACACATGAACTTCAGGATTTTCAGCATCCTCCACATCATTGATACTAGAGTCAACAAAATTTATATCCTTAATGTCCTTGGCTGACTCTAGTGTCACTTCTATAACATCGACATCCTCAAATTGTAGTTGGCTAGGTTGTTGATGTTCTACTCTGACCTCCTCAATTAACACCTCAAATTCACGCTCTTCTTGGCTACTATCCCTAATATTGTCTTGTTGAGCATTAATAACTCCAACCACATGACTCAATTGAGCCTCTAACTTGGGAATAGTTGCCTCTTGCCTTTCTATCTGCAATTGTTTCTCATTGTTTTATTTTAGAAGGCACTTTAACATATCCTTGATCTCCTTCAGGTCCGCATCCCCGGGTTCTTGTTCCTATTAACTTCACAAGAAAAGGTAGAACCATTATAGTAAGGGGTTGGGGGAAGATAAGAAATATAAGCCCAACCATGAAAGTGACCATTTTTACCACCACACACATCACACACATTCCATACATAAGATTGAATTGGTGCACATAACTCGCTCTCGTAAATATTTTGATAATTTTTCCCTGGGTGGTTTCCTCCACAATATGCATAACGAGGTTCAAAAGTAGAATTGCCAACATCAAAACTCTCATTCCATGATGCCATATTTTTTTCAAGTTAACAAATAAAACTAAAATAAATAAAATAAAAACCAAATACTAAAAAAATAAAATAAAAGTTCAAACTTGAAACCTAGTAATATGTACACCTGCAACTGCACCGTTAGTTCTCCGGCAACGGCGCCAAAATTTGATCACGCCCAACTCTAGTCCTAAAAAGGATAAGCGGTCGCTGCAAATATAATCCGGTATAAAAGTCCGGAGTCGAATCCCACAGAGAACTAAGGTTTCGCTGTAATTGTTCAATATCGCTAAGAATTCAAGCTCGAATAAATTTCTAAGTTATAAAGATTAAGATTCTTATATATAACTAATTAACTAAGAAGCTAAAGCACTAAATGAACAACTAAAGATACTAAGGGTTGGAGATTAAATTTAGGAGGTCTAGAGTTATGATTTCCCCTATTGTCAGAATCTTTCCCGTTATGTTTTCTATAATTTCGCCTATGTATTCTCTACTTATTGTGAGCACTTTAGATGCCGTAATTCTCTCTCGAGCAACTACAAAAATTTACTAGACATATTATCTCGAACTACGCTAGTTGGCTTTATCTAACCGCTCATTATGATCACGTCAAAGCTTTGTTATTTCTAAACCTACCTTTAAGCCTGCTGTATTGATTTCTCATATACGTTAGGAGTGACGTTGTTCAACAACTACCTAAATATGTATCTTTTCTCAAGCAACACATAATAAATAGGCACATTCAATCGATGGCCATTCAATCAACAATAATAAACACGTAGTTGAACAAGTAGAGAAATTCAACGGCTCAATTATATAAAAACATAACAAGAATGTATCCTACAAAAGGTTCCATCAAAACCCTAGATAACAAATTAGCTATTCATAATAGTATGTAAAAATACAATTCGAAAGTTATAACCAACAATGGAAAATAGGAAGAGGAAGGAAAAAAACTCGTAGAAGAATTCTCCGCCTTGCTCATATTGTGTCTCTGCCTCCTTAGGTCGAATCTATGTCAAAGATATGTCCAATCTCCCCAAAATACCGTTTTTCCATGTATATATACCAAGTAAGGTCGGGCCCAAATAATTATACCTTCTCCTACGCAAAAAGGGACCTTTTTTTTTATGCCTGGACGCTCGCGGCAGCGGCCAAACGCGGCGCGGGCGCGGTCAGTTACCAGTACTTTGCTTCTGCCCGCGTCCAAGTCCGCGGTCGCCGTTTTGACTGCATTTTTCACGCTGTTTCGTTCGGAATTTGGACAAATGTAAGAAAGTTGTATCCCTTTGAGTTAGCTTTCCAACCATATATTATATAGCCCAAATGGAGTTCATAGCAAAACGTTATATCCATTTTACTAGATAGTGCGCAATATGCCTATTCGAGTCTTCGTTTGTTCTTAACTATCAAATTTGACCCCCGAACACGATCCCGACTTAATTTCTTGGACTTTTACTCATACTTCAAAGCTAAAAATCACTTGAATTCATTCCATATCATCTATATAGCTTGGAATGACTCCTTTAAGGCATAAAACACACAATTAGTGCAAAACACTAGCAATTAAAGCTCAAACTCAATTAAAGTGCAGTAAATTAGAGTGTAATAAGCGACTAAAATACGTAATTATAGCCTATCATCAAGGGCCCCAAAATAACATCACTTCACGATCTTACAACATAATATAGTAACAGAATCTGACAACCAAGATAAGCCACAATACATCCTTCGTGTTCCAGAGCACAACCCGATCCGCATATCGATACTAATACTGATGCAACGTTCAACCCTATCTACATAAATAATAATAGTATTGTTTCAGCGTGTAATGCGATCCACATATATATATATATATATATATATATAATAATATTATTGCAGTGTGCAACCCAATCCACATATATAATAATAATATTATTGCGGCATAAAACCCGATCCGTATATATATATATATATATATATATATATATATATATATATGGCATGAAACTCGATCTACATATATAATAATGTATGTAACACAGTAGAGTGAAATAGGAAGAAAGTAAAGGCAAATAAACAAGTAAAGCATGAGACAAGTAAAAGCTTCTATCTAATGACATGTAAAATCATATAACAAGTAAATGAGACAATAAATAAAGGCATGAATAATATAAAGCATGTAGAAAATAGAGAGATGTAACAAGGGAAGTAAATACATCTACGAGTAAAACATGTATTAAGTAAAAATATTTAATAAATAAAGACATGGTATAATTAAAGACATGCAATTAAGTAGTACACCCCGCATGCTTGAACCCATTACAACGCATATATACGCGTCACCTTGCATATATGTCGTCCCCACATGCAAAAAACGTAGCAAATAGATCAATCAAGCCTAATTCCCTCAAACCAAGGTGAAGCACAACACTTACCTCTTTTCGGAACAAAGTCAACAATTTAACATGGCTTTTCCTTTGGAACAATCCTCCAAAACACCCGAATCCAGTCAATTGTTATTCAAATAAGTCAAAACTAGCTTTAGAAACTACCCCTAAAGGTTCAATCTTTAACATATTTGAAAAGGTCAATCTGGGCCCACGTTGTCGAAATCTGAAATTAAGACCAAATATCGATTACACATTCGCCCCTAAGCCCAGATATGTGATTTCTTTCGAAATCTGACCTCAAATTGAGATTTAAATCTCAATTTTATAAAATCCCTAAATTCTACCCAAAACCCCAATCTAGAAATCCTAGATTTGATGATGAAATTCATGAAAACGTAATGGATATTAAACGAAAACAAGTTAAGATTAATAACCTATAAATTGGGAAGAAATTTTCCTCCAAAAATCACCTCTATGGAATCTAGGGTTCAAAAATGGTGTAAAATAAGCTAAGTCCCGAAATCTCCACAATTTACCCAGCTGCAGATATCACAATTGTGAACTTTTGTTAATGTGATGTTTGTAAATGCCAACCACTGCTGCAATGCGACCAGTGCCTAAGCCTTTCTAATAATTAAAACTCAAGATTTTCAAGTTTTCCATTTTTTCACATAATACGCCAAAATGGCCTTGGGTCACCTGGGACCCCAACCAAACATGTGTAAAATTCCAAAATCATCATACGAACCTACCAGAATCATCAAAATACCGATCCGAGATTGTTTACCAAAAACGTTGATCGTGGTGAACTCTAGCCATTTTTAAAGTCAAAAATAACATTTTCTTTAAAATTTCACATAAATTTTTCGGAAATCGATATGGACTATACGCGCAAGTTATAAATTATCAACTTAAGCTACGAAAATTCTCGGATCACAAAAAAGGGAGCTAGTACTCAAAATGACCTATTGGGTCATTACATTCTCCACCTCTAAAAGAAATGTCCGTCCCCAAATGGACATAGAAATTTAATTGGACTAGTAAAAAGGTGTGGGTATCTTCTCCTCATATCGGACTCAGACTCCCAAGTAGCCTCGTATATTGTCTTACCTCTCCGATGCACTTACACATAAGGAGTACTCTTAGATCTCAACTTCTGAACTTGTCGGTCTAACATAACTACTAGCTCTTCCTCATTTGTCAAATTCTCATCAAGTTGCACCATGGTGAAGTCTAAAACACATGACCTGTCTTCATGGTACTTCCGAAGCATGGACATGTGAAATACTGGATGTACCCTACTAGGATAATGTCACGACCCAAAATCTATGGGTTGTGATGGCGTCGGACACAGTGTCAGGCAAGGCAATCCCTGAACTAGTTCAAACAACTTCCTGCTTAACATTTTCGAAATCATGCCTTTTTCTGC
>ML284090.1:580-34298 GCA_005239495.1 Nicotiana undulata
CAACGTCTCATCAATACGCCGAACGAATCTACACTGCTCGGAATGACCCCAAATTTTGCGGACAAGTCATAAATGACTGTACGGAACTATTGCCAGTTCCGGAATTCCATTCAGACCATGATATCATGAGGTCCAATTCCATGCTGAATTCCAAATCACATGAAATCCTGAATTCTAATTCAGGTGCCAAAATACTCCCGGGTCATCAGAAACCCGAGGCGAACACACTCCCAAGTCCGAAATCATCATCTGGAGCTGTTGGAGCTGTCAGAACTCGATTCCAAGGTCATTTGCTCAAAATGCTGCTCGGAACCAAAATCAGCCAAATAGGCTAGCCTTCAGGAACCAAGTGTTCCTGAACTGGCCAAAACACTTCTGAATCTCGAACTACCGGCCACACAAGTCATAAGGCACGAGTAGTCGCTATGGGAAGATTTATTCACGGGAACAGAGTCCCAACGCACAAAACGACCGACTAGGTCGTTACATACATCAACAGTACTATTAGTAGGAATAACACTTAAGTTTCGAAACATTGCCAGTTTGTTACATATGGAAGTTGGTACGCGTCTAGTAGTAGGTGGTCCATCCTTGTCTTGTTCAATCACCGTGTGTAGAGGGTGTGTGGGAGAGTTAAAAATGTTGATGCTCGTAGGAGTGGGTTGTTTCAATCCTATTTTACACAAAAAGTGTGCCACCTTGTTTCCTTCACAGAAGCTATGTCAGATCACTGGATTCCCCAATTTATTCAACAAGCATCTGCATTCAATCAGAATGTTAGTGTAAGCTGGGCAGTTATTATGATTTATTAGTTGGATTACATCTGTGGAATCAGTTTCTATCCCAAGGGAGTTAGTTTCCTATCCTCTGGGAGCTTTAGTCCTGCCTGGAGTCCTAGTAACCCAGCATGCGTAGGAGTATGATCTTGGACTGAATTAGTGAAGCCTACCACCCAATTGCCTTGCGTATTTCTGATAAGTCCCCATATACCACTTGCTTTATGCATGCCTAGAAAAGAAGCATCAGTATTTAATTTGTATGTTTGGAGAGGTGGTGGTTGCCACTTTATGTGGATGGATTTTTTATGTGTGAGGTTTGTGGCTTTTGCGACGAGAAGTTTAAACTCAGTAGCACGCATCATAACCAATTGGTAGTTTAGGGGTGTGGAGAGGTTATGAAATAACTATTGTTTCTATTTAACTAGAGGTACCATATTGCAAAAGGAAAATATCTTCCCAAGTTATATAGTTGTGATTGGTTGGTATATGGAGGTCCTTAATTGAAAGCAGCCAGTATTTTCCACTTGGGAAGGTGTTGATGTCTAGTCCCAAACTAATCCAAAAAGTATGGGCAACCATACAGTGGAGGAAGATGTGTGTGATAGTTTCCTCTGCCTCGTGACATATAGGGCAGCCATTTTTGCTAGTGGCACCAATTTGATAGAGGTAAGACTTTCTGGGGAGTCTGCTTTTGTAGCATTGCAAAAGGAAGAATTTTATTTTATTTAGGGTGTCTAGTTTCCAGATCCATTCATAATCAACATGTATTTGTTGATGTTGGTGTAGAAGGGTTTTAACAGAATGAGTGGAGAAATTTCCATTTGGATTTATTGAACAGATAGGGGTGTCTATGGCCATTGGGTTATGTGAGAGGGAAATGAATAAAAATTTTGTTTTGAGCTCTTAAGGACATTCAAAAGTTTAATGTGACCAATTCCACCAATCATAGGTCCATACTTGGGAGAGAGTTAGGTTGGTGTCTTTTAAATGAAGAGTGTGATGATCCAAAAGGGTCATCTTATGTAAATTTAATTATGACTGTGTTCCGAGGCCTCGAAAGCTTCTGTTAATCTCACCTCGATGTCCGTGCACAGCTCAGGCGCGTAGCCGGGAAGCCTTTATGTGGAAACTTGATAAAGAGTTGAATTTATGATAATAATTGAATAAAGCTAACTTTGGACAACATTTTTGGTAAACAGACCCGGACCCGTGATCTAGCAGTCCCGGAATGTTTGTAGGAAAATATGGTACTTGGGCGTATGCTCGGAATCTAATTCCAAGGACCCAAGTCCGAGAAATGAATTTTTAAAGAAAATTGTTTTCTGAAAATAATAAAGGCTTATGAAAATGAACCTCGATGTGAAACCTGTGTTGCCGGACCCGTATTATGGTTCCAGAGCCCGGAACAGGTCCAATATGTGTTATTTAAGTTATCTGTGAAATTTGGTAAGAAATAGACTTGATTTGACGGGTTTCGGATCAAAATGGGAAATTTAGAGTTAATGAAGTTTTGAGGATTTTCATAGAATTTGAAATTTGGTTTGGAATGTAATTTTATGTTACCGAGATCCGGATGAAATTTCGAGACCTGGAATAGTTCTATTATGTCAATTACGACTTGTCTGCAAAATTTGAAATCATTCCGAGTAGAATAGGCCGGTTCGGCGCATTGAAATGAATTCTAGAACTCTAAGTTCAAGGTGTTGATTCAATTTGGTTTAGGGGTTGAATTCTGAGTTTCGTTGTTGTTTTTCGCATTCCGGACGTTCGAGCGAGTCCGTATCATGAATACAGACTTGCTGATGCTTTTGGACTGGGCCCCGAGGGGCTCGGGTGAGTTTTTGACCCCTGGGAGCTAAGTTGGAAAAACCAGATTTTTGCTGTCTGGTTTCCTTCTCTGCGATCGCAGAAGGTGGGTCGCGATCGCGGAGAAGGAATTTGGCTGGACTGCTGATTGTTCTTCGCGATCGCGGAAGGCTGGACTCCAGGCCTTCGCGATCACAGCCCCATCCTCGCGATCGCATTGTGCCAAGCCAGGGCCGGGCACGGTTACTCTTCGCGATCGCATGACCTCTACCGCGATCGCAGAGGTCTGGCCAGTTGGCCTTTGCGATCGCAGGGCCTTTGTCGCGATCGCAGTGAAGGAACCCCTAGGCAGTTTTATTAAATACGGGACTTAGCTTATTTCCTCCATTTTCATCTTCCTCCTCAAGTCTTTAGAGAGCTCTTCAAGGAACCTTTCACCACTGTCATTGAGGTAAGTAAATTCCATGGTTTTACTAGTTTCAAACATCAATTCCAAGTTAAATTCCCTACTAAAATTATCATAAATCATAGAATTAGGTAGTAATTTAGGGCTCTTGAGGATTTTGTGATGTGCCATTTTACGTCATGAATTCAAGTAAGAATCACACCTTAATGATCCTTAGGCTATGGGTGAGTGATCCCTTCGAGAATTTTCGCATTTGAACATGCAGACCCGGGGTTGGAATTTGGAAATTCTTCAAGAATAGCAATTTTATTGAATAACTAAGATAATTTCCCACATTGTACATGCATAGATTTAATTGTACACCTTTTGGCTAGTTTGCGAGTCCTCGGGTGTAGAGTTCAGAGTTTCGGGCGCAATTGTGGTCTGAGGGGTAGATTCGACACGAGGTGAGTCTCCTTTCTAACCTTGTAAGAGGGAATTGTCCCTATAGGTGATGTATATGCTATGTGTAAATTGTTTGGGGGCTACGTACGCACCAAGTGACGAAAGTCCGTACGTAGCGGCTATCATTGTTATGTCCGGGTAATTAGGCTCACATCATGTCTTATATGCTTTCTTGTAATGCCTTATATGTTTCCTTGTAATACTTTATATGATTCATTATGACTCTATATATATGCTATGAGATCATGTTTTGTATAGTATTGTTCCTCCGAGGCTTTATGGAAATTGTTGAATTGAAAGGAAATTGTTATGGAAAGTAAGTTTTATAAGATATTGTGTGGGAATGTTACCACTTCGCAATTTACATTCCGCGAGCGATGTGTGATTTCCTCCACTGGAACGGGCCGTACGCCACAGCGGATTAAAAGGTGCACTTTTGGGACGGGCCGGTTGATCCCCGACAGTGCACAAAGATGATATAATTGAGAATGCACTCTTGGTACGGGCCGTTCGATCCTCGGCAGTGCATGGACGAAGTTGTATTATGTTATGATATGGTTACATTGAAAGGCGCACTTTTGGGACGGGCCAGTCGATCCCCAGCAGTGCGTAGATATGATTATTGTAAGCATGCACTTTTGGGACGGGCCGGTCGATCCCCGACAGTGCATAGCTATTTTTCCTTATGACTCCGGCCGGTTGTCTTATTCCTGTGTGCGCATGATTAGTTGGCATTGTTTCATGGATTTTTAATTGTATGAGATATTTTTGGGAAAGAAAGTGGCCATCGTTATTGTTCTAGTATTTTCCTTGGATTTTTGTGCTTTATATATAATTTCTATCCACTGTCTTACATGCCTACTGCTTTTGCTTATCATTGTTATATCATGTAGCTGGACCTTAGTGAGTGTCAAGTCGACCTCTCGTCATTACTTCTTCGAGATTAGGCGGGATACTCACTGGGTACATATTTATTTTAATATGTACTCATGCTGCACTTCTGTACTTAACTGTACAGGTTCTGAGGCTGGTGCATCTGGTTATCAGACCAGATCTTGATAGTGACCGTAGCAAACTTGACTTCACGGTGAGCTGCTTCCTCTGGCGATCCCCAACAGCACCATGAAGTTTCATTTACTTTTGTTATTTTCCCCGTCTATTTCATCCAGACTGTGGTTTTGTATATACTATTATCCTTTGTATATTCCGTTAGTATGCCCACGACACTCGTGACACTAGTTCCTGGCACACACGTAGTGTACATTTTGGGTTTTAGGTTGTATAGGCATTCATATGCTTTATTTTTGCCATGTAGTGTTATGATTTTATTTTGATATCAAGCTATCATCATGTTTAATTGCTTAAAATGGGTAAATATTGACTTGTTTAATCAAATGGGAAGGGTAATACTTAGTGTAATTCATATCGGCTTGCCTAACCCCGTCGTTGGGCGCCATCACAACCTAGATTAGGATTTTGGGTCGTGACAACGTGGTATCAGAGCCCTAGGTTCACGTAAGTCTCACGAGTCACGGGCAGGCCGAGTAGAGTCTTGCGGATCGGTACGGTGACGTCTGTACTTATCTTCAGGAGGCTATGGGGTGTTAGGAAACCTCCCTTTATTCATATCTTGTCGTGCAAACTATGATGTACTCAAACTTATTCTTCTATTCTCTCACAGATGGTGAGGACGCGTGCATCCGATGTTTCTGGTCCGGGAGATACCGGTGCCCTCGCCGCCCGAGGTCATGGCAGAGGCAGGGGTAGAGCACCTGCTCGAGGTAGGGGACGAGAGCGCCCCAGGGCTATACCAGTGGCACCACCAGAGGACCCTATTATGGAGGAGAAGGATGAGGTGCCTCCAGTAGCACCTGCTCCAGTAGTTTTCATGACGGGGCCAGGCTTCCAGGAGGTCATGGGCCGTATGCTGAGATTCATGGACACTATGTCCCAGGATGGTTTATTTCCAGCCGACCTTGCTACTTCTCAGGCGGGAGGGGGAGTCCAGACCCCTACCGCTCAGGCCACAAGTCAGGCAGCAGCAACACGTCACACCCTACTCACACCGCCCGTGGGTGGGGTTCAGCCCGTAGTAGCAGCCCTAGAGCCCAGGCCAGTTGCAGAGGCTGACCAGCAGAAGATGTTGGATAGATGGACCCGACTTCGCCCTCCAGTCTTCGGGGGTGAGCGGGGTGAGGATGCTCAGGATTTCATCGATAGGTGCAGGGACAGACTGCACAACATGAGGATTTTGGAGTCCCATGGAGTGGATTTCACCACATTTCAGTTAGAGGGAAGAGCTCGTAGGTGGTGGCAGTCATATATTCTCAGCAGACCAGAAGATTCTCCTCATGTCGCTTGGGATCAGTTTACTCAGCCATTTCTAGACAGATATATTCCACCCTCTGAGAGGGAAGAGTTGTGGTGTCAGTTTGAGCAGCTAGAGCAGGGGCAGATGACAGTGACAAATTATGAGGCCAGATTTTCAGAGTCGTCACACCATGCACTTATGATATTGCCTACCGATTCCGAGAGAGTGCGGCGGTTTGTGGCCGGGTTGCATTCAGATATTAGGGCCACCATGGCCTGAAAGGTGGAGATGGGTACTCCTTACCAGCTTGTAGTCGAGATTGCTCGACGGATTGAGGGGTATCAGTTGAGGAGAAGGGAGCAGGGTCAGCGGAACAAGAGGGCTAGGTTCTCAGGGGATTTCAGGGATGCTCCGACTAGGAGCAGAGGTCAGATCGGGGGTGGTCAGCCCAGCAGGCTTCCATATTCAGCACCTCCACTACCTCCTCGAGGTGGTCCAGCAAGGCCTCAGTTCAGTGCCATGCCAGAGCGTTCCTATCATCCTCCAGCCACTCAAGGTTCACCCAGTGGTCACTAGAGTCGCAAGAGATCCTTCGGTTCTTATTTCAGTGTTATGCCCGAGGGTCCACGCCGTTTCTTGGCTATTCAGGGGTCTTCCTCTTCGGGGCAGCATGCTATGGTACCTAGAGGTTGCTTTGAGTGTGGAGATATTGGTCATATGCAGAGAAAGTATCCCAGGCTTCGGGGCAAGGCAGTACAACAGGGTTATCAGCCTATGGGTCCAGCACCAGCAGTCCGGCCACCTAGAGGTAGAGGACAGGTAGGCAGGGGTCGTCCTAGAGGGGGAGGTCAGTTAGTTCTTGTTCACTCTGGGGGAGTTCAGTCTTCAGGAGCCTCAGCCAGATTTTATGCCATTCCGGCAAGATCAGATGCAGTGGCCTCAGACGCCGTAATCACATGTATTATCTCAGTATGTGGTAAGGAGGCTTCAGTACTATTTGATCCAGGATCCACGTATTCATATGTTTCAGTACTATTTGCTCATTTTCTGGATGTCCCTCATGAGTCCTTGGGTTCTCCTATATATGTGTCCACTTATGTGGGCAATTCTGTGATGGTAGACCGGGTCTATCGGTCTTGTGTGATCACTTTCTGCGGTTTTGGTACCAGAGCAGATCTTTTATTGCTGGATATGATTGATTTTGAGGTTATCCTAGGCATGGATTGGCTATCTCCTTATCATGCTGTGTTGGATTGCCATGCCAAGACAGTCACTTTAGCCATGCTTGAGTCGCCTAGGCTAGAGTGGAGAGGTTCTTCAGTTAGTGCATCCAGCCGAGTCATTTCCTTCAAGAAGGCTCGGCATATGGTCGAGAAGGGTTGTTTGGCTTACCTTGCTTATGTGTCGTACACCACCGCCAAGTCTTCGACCATTGATTCAGTGCCGATGGTACGAGAGTTTTCAGACGTATTTCCTTCAAATCTTCCAGGCATGCCTCCAGATCGAGATATTGATTTCTGTATTGATTTATCTCCAGATACTCAGCCGATTTCCATTCCCCCGTATCGTATGGCTCCTAAGGAGTTGAAATAGTTAAAGGAGCAACTTGAGGAGTTGTTGGCTAAGGGGTTCATTAGGCCGAGTGTGTCACCGTGGGGTGCTCCAGTCCTATTTGTGAAGAAGAAGGACGGGTCTATGCGGATGTGTATTGATTACCGCCAGCTGAATAAGGTTACTATTAAGAATAAGTATCCTCTGCCGCGCATCAATGATTTATTTGACCAGTTGCAGGGTGCTCGTGTGTTTTCCAAGATTGATTTGAGATCGGGTTATCATCAGTTGAAGATTCGGGCTTCAGATGTTCCGAAGACTGCATTTCATACCAGATATAGCCATTATGAGTTCCTGGTGATGTCTTTTAGTTTAACTAATGCCCCAGCAGCATTCATGGACTTGATGAATAGGGTATTCAGGCCGTAATTGATTCCTTCGTCATCGTCTTCATTGATGACATCTCTATTTATTCGCGGAGCCTGGGTGAGCATGAGCAGCATTTGAGAGTTGTGCTCCAGACCTTGCGGGAATAGAAGGTGTATGCTAAGTTCTACAAGTGCGAGTTCTGGTTAGATTCCGTGGATTTTTTGGGGCATGTGGTATCCGGAGAGGGTATCAAGGTTGATCCTCAGAAGATTGAGGAGGTTCAGAGTTGGTCGCGTCTTACTTCAGCTCAGAGATCAGGAGTTTCTTGGGCCTAGCAGGCTATTATCGCCGATTCGTGGAAGGGTTCTCTTCTATTGCAGCTCCATTGACTAGATTTACTTAGATGAATGCCCCATTTCGGTGGTCCAACGAGTGTGAGGCGAGCTTTCAGAAGCTCAAGTCAGCTTTGACCTCAGCACCAATTCTGAGGTTGCCTTCCGGTTCTGGGATGTATACTGTGTATTGCGACGCTTCACGCGTTAGGTTGGGATGTGTGTTGATGCAGGAGTGCAGGGTTATTGCTTATGCTTCGCGCCAGCTGAAAGTTCATGAAAAGAATTATCATGTGGATGACTTAGAGTTGGCGGCGACTGTTCATGCTTTGAAGATTTGGAGGCACTACTTGTATCGTGTGTCTTGTGAGGTTTATACAAACCACCGCACTTTGTAGCATTTGTTTAAGCAGAGGGACCTTAATTTGAGGCAGCGGAGATGGATTGAGTTGTTAAAAGACTATGATCTCACTATTTTGTATCACCCGGGCAAGGCGAATGTAGTAGCAGATGCTTTGAGCAGGAGGGCAACGAGTATGGGTAGCTTGGCCTACATTGCAGCTGAGGAGAGACCTTTAGCTTTGGACATTCAGTCCTTGGCCAATCGCCTGGTGAGATTGGACCTTTCGGAGCCTCGTCGAGTTTTGGCTCATGTAGTTTCTCAGTATTCATTGTTGGGGGAGATTAAGGCTCGACAATTTGACGATCCATGCCTTGCAGAGCTTCGGGATACGGTGGTCCAAGGCAGGGCCAAGGAGGTTACTTTGGGCGAGGATGGTTTTTTGAGGCTCCAGGACCGTTTATGTGTTCCTAATATTGATGGCCTAAGGAAGAGAATTCTAGAGGAGGCCAACAGTTCTCGATATTCTTTTCATCTGGGTGCGACGAAGATGTACCGTGATTTGAAGCAGCACTACTGGTGGAGGCGAATGAAGAAGGATATATTGCAGTATGTGTCTAGGTGTCTCAATTGTCAACAGGTCAAGTACGAGCACCAGAGGCAAGGAGGCTTGTTTCAGCAGATGTCCATTCCCGAGTTTAAATGGGAGCGCATCACTATGGACTTTGTGGTTGGGTTGCCACGGACCTTGCGGAAGGTTGACGCGGTTTGGGTCATTGTGGATAGATTGACCAAATCGGCACATTTCATTCCGGTGGCCACTACTTATACTACAGAGAGGCTGGCTCAGATTTACATTCGAGAGATAGTCCTATTGCACGTTGTACCGGTGTCCATTATATCAGATCGAGGTCCTCAGTTCACCTCGCACTTCTGGAGAGCATTGCACAGTGAGATGGGCACTCAAATAGATCTCAGCTCAGGATTTCACCCTCAGACGGATGGTCAGTCGGAGCGTACGGTTCAGATATTGGAGGATATGCTCAGGGCATGTGTGCTTGATTTTGGGGGTCAGCGGGACCAGATCTTTCCTTTAGCGGAGTTTACATACAATAACAGTTATCAGTCCAGCATCGAGATGGCTCCATTCGAGGCTTTATATGGCCGGCGATGTCGTTCTCTTATCGGGTGGTTTGAGCCTGGCGAGGCCAAGTTATATGGCACAGATCTGGTGAGAGATGCTTTGGATAGGGTGAAGGTTATTCAGGAGAGACTCCGCACAGCTGAGTCCAAACAGAAGAGTTACATAGATCAGCGGGTGCGTGATGTAGCATTTATGGAGGGACATAACATTATGTTGAATGTTTTGCCGATGAAGGGCGTTATGAGATTCGGGAAGAAGGGAAAGCTGAGCCCCATGTTTATAGGCCCTTTTGAGGTGTTGAGGCGAGTCAGGGAGGTTGCTTATGAGCTCGCTTTACCTCCCGCCTTATCAGGAGTTCATCCGGTTTTTCATGTATCCATGCTCCGGAGATATCATGCCGATTTCCCTCACGTGATTGATTTCATCTCTATTCAGTTAGATGAGAAGTTGGGCTTCGAGGAGGAGCCAGTTGCTATTATTGATAGGCAGAACCGCCAGTGGAGGTCTAAGAGGATTTCTGTCGTAAAGGTCCAGTGGAGGGGCCAACCAGTCGGTGAGGTGACTTGGAAGTCCGAGGAGGACATGCGAAGCAGGTATCCACAGCTATTGAGCACTTCGGGTACAATTTTACGTCCGTTCGAGGATGAACGTTTGTTTTAGAGGGGGAGATTGTGATGACCCAAAAGGGTCATCTTATGTAAATTTAATTATGGTTGTGTTCCGAGACCACAAAAGCCTCCGTTAATCTCACCTCAATGTACGTGCGCAGCCCGGGTGCATAACCGGGAAGCCTTTATGTGGAAACTTGATAAAGAGTTGAATTTATGATAATTAATTGAATAAAGTTGACTTTGGTCAACATTTTTGGTAAACAGACCCGGACCGGTGATCTGGCGGTCCCTGAAGGTCCGTAGGAAAATATGGGACTTGGGCGTATGCCCGGAATCGAATTCTGAGGACCCAAATCCGAGAAATGAATTTTTAAAGAAAATTATTTTCTTAAAATAATAAAGGCTTATGAAAATGAACCTCGATGTGAAACCTGTGTTGCCGGGCCCGTATTATGATTCAGAGCTCGAAACAGGTCCAATATGTGTTATTTAAGTTATCTGTGAAATTTGGTAAGAATAGACTTGATTTGACGGGTTTCGGATCAAAATGGGAAAAATTTAGAGTTAATGAAGTTTTGAGGATTTTCATAGAATTTGAAATTTGGTTTGGAATGTGATTTTATGTTACCGGGGTCGGAATGAAATTCTGAGACCGGGAATAGTTCTGTTATGTCAATTATGACTTTTCTGCAAAATTTGAAATCATTCTGAGTAGAATAGGCCGGTTCGGCGCATTGAAATGAATTCTAGAACTCTTAGTTCAAAGTGTTGATTTAATTTGGTTTTGGGGTTGAAGTCTGAGTCTCGTTGCTGTTTTTCACGTTTCGAAAGTTTGAGCGAGTCCGTATCATGAATACAGACTTGTCGGTGCTTTTGGACGGGGCCCCGAGGGTCTCGGGTGAGTTTTTGACCCCCGGGAGCTAAGTTGGAAAAACCAATTATTTGCTGTCTGGTTTCTTTCTCTGCGATCGCAGAAGGTGGGTCGCGATTGCGGAGAAGGAATTTGGCTGGGCTGCTGATTATTCTTCGCGATCGCAACTTCCTCTTTGCGATGGCGGAAGGCTGGACTCCATGCCTTCGCGATTGCATTGTGCCAATCCAGGGCCGGTCACGGTTAATCTTCGCGATCGCATGACCTCTTCCGCGATCGCAGAGGTCTGGCCAGTTAGCCTTCGCATTCGCAGGGCTCTTGTCGCGATCGCAGTGAAGGAATCCCTGGGCAGTTTTATTAAATACGGGACTTAGCCTATTTTTTCCATTTTCATCTTCCCCCTCAAGTCTTTAGAGAGCTCTTCAAGGAACCTTTCACCACTGTCATTGAGGTAAGTAAATTCCATGGTTTTACTAGTTTCAAACATCAATTCCTAGTTAAATTCCCTACTAAAATTATAAAAATCATAGAATTAGGTAGTAATTTAGAGCTCTTGAGGATTTTCTGATGTGCCATTTTAGGCCATAAATTCAAGTAAGAATCACACCTTAATGATCCTTATGCTATGGGTGAGTGATCCCTTCGAGAATTTTCGAAATTTGAACATGCGGACCCGGGGTTGGAATTTGGAAATTCTTCAAGAATAGCGATTTTATTGAATAACTAAGATAATTTCCCACATTGTCCATGCATTGATTAATTGTACACCTTTTGGCTAGTTGCGAGTCCTCGGGTGTAGAGTTCGGAGTTTCGGGCGCAATTGTGGTCTGAGGGGTAGATTCGACACGAGGTGAGTCTCCTTTCTAACCTTGTAAAAGGGAATTGTCCCCATAGGTGATGTATATGCTATGTGTTAATTTTTTGGGGGCTACGTACACACCAAGTGACGAGAGTCCGTACGTAGCGGCTATCATTGTTATGTCCGGGTAGTTAGGCTCACATCATGTCTTATATGCTTTCTTGTAATGCCTTATATGCTTCCTTGTAATGCTTTATATGATTCATTGTGACTCTATATATATGCTATGAGATCATGTTTTGTATAGTATTTTTCCTCCGAGACTTTATTGAAATTGTTGAATTGAAAGGAAATTGTTATGGAAAGTAAGTTTTATAAGATATTGTGTGTGCATGTGACCGCTTCGCAATTTACATTCCGCGAGCGATGTGTGATTTCCCCCACTCTTATGGGAACGGGCCATACGCCACGGCGGATCGAAAGGTGCACTTTTGGGACGGGCCGTTCGATCCAGGAAGTGCACAGAGATGATATAATTGAGAATTCACTCTTGGTACGGGCCGTTCGATCCTCGGCAGTGCATGGACGAAGTTGCACTATGTTATGATATGGTTACATTGAATGTCCCACTTTTGGGATGGGCCGGTCAATCCCCGGCAGTGCGTAGATATGATTATGGTAAGCATGCACTTTTGGCATTGGCGCATAGCTATTTAGATATGATTATGGTAAGCATGCACTTTTGGGATGGGCCGGTCGATCCCCGGCAGTGCATAGCTATTTTCCTTATGACTCCGGCCGGTTGTCTTATTCCCATGTGCGCATGATTAGTTGGCATTGTTTCATGGATTTTTACTTGTATGATATATTTTTGGGAAAGAAAGTGGCCATTGTTATTGTTCCAGTATTTTCCTTGGATTTCTGTGCTTTACATATAATTGCTATCCACTATCATACATGCCTACTGCTTTTGTTTATCATTGTTATATCATGATGTTAGACCCTAGTGAGTGTCAAGTCGACCTCTCGTCACTACTTCTTCGAGATTAGGCGGGATACTCACTGGGTACATATTTATTTTAATATGTACTCATGCTGCACTTCTGCGCTTAACTGTACAGGTTCTGAGGCTGGTGCATCTGGTTATCAGACCAGATCCTGATAGTGACCGTAGATGAATTGACTTCACGGTGAGCTGCTTCCTCTGGCGATCCCCAGCAGCACCATGGAGTTTCATTTACTTTTGTAATTTTCCCTGTCTATTTCATCCAGACTGTGGTTTTGTATATATTATTATCCTTTGTATATTCCGTTAGTATGCCCATGACACTCGTGACACTAGTTCCTGGCACACACGTAGTGTACATTTTGGGTTTTGGGTTGTATAGGCATTCATATGCTTTATTTTGGCCATGTAGTGTTATGATTTTATTTTCATATCAAGCTATCATCATGTTTAATTGCTTAAAATGGGTAAATATTGACTTGTTTAATCAAATGAGAAGGGTAACACTTAGTGTAATTCATATTGGCTTGCCTAACCCCGTCGTTGGGCGCCATCACGACCTAGATTAGGATTCTGGGTCGTGACAAAGAGGCTCTTGAATGGATGACCTTATGTTTTGATTATTGGGAATCCAATTGCCATTGTAGAAGTGAATTGATTTCCCATTGCCAAAATCAAATGTGATGGCATTAGTAATAGTTTCCCAACCTCTTAACACATTTTGCCAAATAAAGGATGTGTTTTTGGTATTGACCCTAATACTATGTTTTGGGTTAGAGTATTTTCCCATAGTGTGGAGGGGTTGGTGAATAGTCTCCATGCTAAGCCTGCTAGTGCAGTTTTACTTTTGGGTATTGCCTTACGGATACCCAATTCCCCCATCTTTTTAGGAAGGGTGACCACATCCCATTAAATATAGTGAATTTTCTTTTTTAGAACAGTTGTGCCCCAAATGAAATAACGTTGATTTTATTAATTTGTTGTTGAGTATTTTTGGGAGGGATATGTATTGCATGGTATGGTTTGGTATGGAATTGAGGGCAGATTTTGCTAAGATTGTGCATCTCGCCATTGTTAGGAAGTTTGATTTCCAAATTGCTAATTTGTGACGCAGGTTATCAATAGCAAATTGGAAGTCCCCTGCTTTCGGTTTATTGTTGAGGATAGTAAATCCCAAGTATTTTCCAAACTGTGTGGTAGGGTTAATGTTTAGTATTTAAGTTGCATATTCTCTGATGGAAAGGGAGCAATTGGTTGAGAAGGGAATTTTTGATTTGGTGTTGTTTTTTTTGGCCGGACAGAGAACAGAAGGTTGATAGCGAGTGGTGAATGGTGTTGATAGTTTTTTCATTGGCATGTGCCATAAGTGTTAGGTCATCTACGTAGAATATGTGTGATATTTTGGGTCCCTTAGTAGTTAATTTGATGGGATCCCACAAGGTTAAGTCTACTTGGTGGTTAATATATATATATATATATATATATATATATATAGTAATTCCATACATAGGATGAATACGTACGGAGAGATAGAGTCACCTTGTCTGATGCCCCTTGTAGGTTCAAAGTAGTCAGTTTGGGCCCCATTGACCAGGACAACTATTTTGGATGTAGTGTGGAAGTTCATGATGAGGGTAGTGATTTTTGGTGGGAATCAAAAGAAGGTTAATGCCTTGTAGACAAAGGACAATTCAAGTATGTTGAATGTTTTTTCTAGGTCAAGTTTGACAATTAGATGCCCTTTTTATCCCTTTCATGTTTTTGAAGTGGTTAATGACTTCTTGAATAATAATAGCGTTATCACACGCTCTTCTACCCTTTAAGAAGCTAGATTGTCAAGGGCTGATGAGTTCATTGAGGACGGGTTTATTGCGGTTTACTATGATTTTTGTATTAATATTTTAGATAGTATTACAAAGGCCTATGGGGCGGAAATTTTTGAGGTTGTTTTCATGTTTGAACTTAGGAATGAGGAACAGTAACGTATGATTCATTTTTTCGGGAATTTTGGTGGTCTCAAAGATTTCTTGGCATATATGGATAATTGAGGGCCCTACTATATTCCAATATCTTTGGTAAAAAAAAGGGGTGTATGCCATCGGGGCCCGGGGCCTTGTAGGGCTTGAAGGAGTAGACATCAGAGATTAGTTCATGAGTATCTAGGGGTCTATCTAGTGATGATAGCTCGATGTTGGTAAAATTTGTTGGAGCATTTTTGGAGGCTCTCTGGTCTGATTGGTGTATTATTATTAGTGAATATACTTTTAAAATAGTGGTGAGTATGGTCAATGATTCTACGATGATCAGTTATCCAATTCCCAAAGGCATCCTTAAAGAAGGACATGGTATTACGTCTACGCCTATTAAGGACTGATATGTGGAAGAAATTTGTATTAGCATCACCCTCATTGAGCCAAATAATTCTCGATCTAAGCTTCCAGTGGTCTTCCTCAATTGTAGGTTATTGTAATAGTTTCCAATTAACATTTGTTCAAGATTCCAAAGAAATGTACTAGTTGTGTAGTTTGGTGAATTTTGGATCCCTTTCAACCTAGCAAGATAGCCTTCTTTCATTTGCAAAAATGTCACCAAATGTTTTAGCACTCTAACTTTTAATGTTAGTTCGAAAACAATTTATGGCATCACTGAATTCTCTGTTGTGCCAACTATTCTTAACAATATTCGCGAACTCTGGGTGGCTTCACCAATATTATTCTAACGTAAATGGTTTTGAAGTATTAACCGCCCCCCGAATTTGTTAGCCTAATTAAAAGAGGATTTTGGTCAGAGTAGATTTTTGGGAGGTGTGTTATGCTTACTGAGGGATATGATTCTAAATGGGAGAAGGAGAAAGAGTTTAAATATTACTCAATTAAACAGGCAAATAAGGTAATAAATCAAACATACACATATAAAGAATGAAAATAATTATGGAATCAATTGAAGTCAAGTTCGGTCAATTAGCAGAACATAACATCATATAATCAGGAAAGTACTACTTAGATTAAGGTACAGAATAAATCAACAGTCAAATGTCGGATCAAATAAGGTAAGGAAATAATGAGAACATGGTAAATCGGACAGAATAAGGATATATTAGTACTACACAAGAAAGGAAAGATTAAAATCTCAGTGAAAGATTTCAAAACCCTAATTTTGGGGTAAACCATAAAATCAACGGAGTAAAATAAGGTAGACAAGAGAATATTCAAAAGGAAAACCATAAAATCAGCACAATATCACATAATGAACCTAGACATGGGTTGTAAAAGACAACATAATCGAATTTGGTTCAACTAAGATCTGAAAAACCCTAATTTAAGTAAGCACAAATTGATAGAGCAATAAAGGCGAAAAATCATCTATTTTAATAAAAATAACATAGACAGAGAGTCATTAAAGAAAGCATAAGATTCGAACCAAATCTGGTTTGATTAAAGAAGGTTAAAACCCTAGTTTTAGGTAAGTAAAGTATTTAACGGAAAAATGACAGATTTATGAGTAGCAAAGTGAATGTAGACAAAGAATAACATTAAATCGAACTAAAGTTGAATCAAATCTAGTTCGAACCAAAGATTTGAGAACTCTTACCTTAGGTTAGATATGAATCAATACAAGATAGGAAAATATTCGTACTCGCATAGGAAAGCTGATGTACATAGATGGAAACAACATTAAGTTGAAGATTTGAACCAGCCTTGGTTCGATCTACAAAGAATCTACTTGCCATTTGAGGCAAGCGAGTTAAATAACACTGATCACGCTTAACTGTGTCTAATAAAAGACTAAGCGGGCGTTGCAAATATAATCCGGGGTATTATGCCCAGAGTCGAATCCCACAGGGAATTAACGTATCAAGAGAAGCTTTTAAAGTACTAAATTCTTATTAGTCAACCTCCTCAAACATTATGAATACCAATTGGTGGTGTGATTACTACTACAACTAATTGAATCTATAAAACTAAGAGTAACTAACAAGCAGTTGTAAACAATTGGAATAAAGGTCTAAGGTAATGGTTTCCCCCGTTGGTTCTTTCCCTAGTTGTATGTTCCTATAGCTTTGATTTGGTTGTCTCTATCAATCATGAACTCTCCAGTTATCGTAAATCTTTCTCAAGCATTTATGACAATTTACTAGACGCACTCTCTCGAGCTACGCTAGCTATATTTACGTTACGGTTCACTTTAGATTCCACCCGAGGTATATTATCTTTAACCCAACCTCTAAACCCTCGGTTATGACTCTCATCTATACTCCGGGAGTGGCGTTGTTCAACAACTACCTAAATATGAACTCTTTTTCAAGCAGATACATAATAAATAGGAACAACTAGTTGAGGGCCCTTCAACTGACTACAATCAAAACGTAGTTGAACAAATAGAGATTAATAACCAACTCAAAACTATATTAACATGCCAACAAGTTCATCTCCAATGGGTTCCACCAAAACCTTAGATTACATTATTTAGCTACTCATAATAATAACAAAAACTACAAAATAATTCATAGTCAATGGTAAAAGAACAAAAGAGGAGAATAAAGATTGATGCCCAATTTTCCTCCTTGCCTCTTGCCCTTGCTTTTGATGTTTTCCACTTTAAAAACACATTTCTTCCCTCTTTTTGGCGAATTCCTTAAGTTTATATAGGGTTTGGGGCTTAAAATCCAGTGTTTTGCACATTAGTCCTTGAAATTTACGCGTCTTGCCGCGGTTGCGCCAGGACCGCGGCCAAACAAGCTCTCTGAACCTGAGACTACCTTCCGCCGCTATTGCACCGCGGTTGAGATTGCAGTTTTGACCCTGTTCCGTTTGGAATTTGGACAAACGTAAAACATGAAAATTGCATCCCTTTGAGTTAGCTTTTCAACCATATATTATATAGCCCAAACGGATTTCGGAGCAAAGAGTTAGTCCATTTTACTAGACGGTGCGCAATATGCCTCCTCGAGTCTTCGTTTGTTCTCAACTATCAAATTTGACCCGCGAACACGATCTCGACTTAATTCCCTGAGCTTTTACTCAGACTTCAAATCTCCAAATCACTTAAATTAATTCCATAACATCTATATAGCTCGGATTCACTCCTACAAGGCATAAAACACATAGTTAGTGCAAAACACTAGCGATTAAAGCTCAAACTCAATTAAAGTGCAGTAAACTCGAGTGTAATAAGCGACTAAAATACGTAATTATAGCCTATGATCAACACCCCACACTTAAACCATTGCTCGTCCTCGAGCAATCAAACTACACTTTACATAGACATGACCTTTTTAAGCAATTCTCCTAACTCATCACCCCAAGAATATTTAGAATAGACTAAGCACAAAAGCGTAACATCTTCACCTCAAGATTTGACTCACAAGTACCACGCATTATTCACAGCTCACCCACTTACTCTAACATAGAGGTCACTGACATTAACTTTCCTTCTTGAATCAAGTGCCCTCACACAACAAAAGAGAGTAGTTGCACACAATAAAATTTAAGGACACATAGGAACTTAAGATAGAAATAATTCACTCACTCTCAGAAATAACATTCATGTACCACAAAAGATGAACCATAGGCTTGCCCGTAGTGTACTACTCTACTAATCGAGTTCATTCAGTCTAGGATCAAGTAGCAGTTTATTTGGTTGTAATGTAGGCTGCGGGACGGGTAGGATATATTTAGATATAAGAGTGACTACACCTCCCTAAGCACTTTAATACATATACTTTAACATTCAAACCCCATACTTATGTCAAACCAAACTCCGCCTTCACATCAATGTATTTTACCTCATACTTCTTTAAGCACAATTACATCAAGACTCACCACTTATCAAGTCTATAGATTTTTTTTTTCACAACAATACAACTATTTTTTCTTCCCCATTTTTTTGTTTCACGTAACTCTTACTATTTCAAAACAGTGCACCTTTCTCCTTATTTCATTAGTTCCACTCAAAAGCCAAACCAAGCACCCCACACTTTAAATTTTACACAGTTCATAACAATTCAAGTGCTTATGAGAGGTTAAAAGGTTCAAATAGATAGTCCATTCAAACAATTGGGTAAGGCTTGTAATGTGGAATAGGATTAAAGGCTCAAAGGGGTTAACTACGATACGTAACAATTAGGCGGGTAAAATATACATACTGGCTCAACAAATAAACGCCTATATCACTTCCACGACTGAACTAAACTACTATTTCTCTTTGCAAACACACAGGGCAAGTTCAAGGCATCAAATGTAATGCACAGAATAACACACAAAACTCACACACATATGGCGCATAACTCACTCAGGATTGGATTCATCAAGACACTCTAGTCAAAGCAGTTAAGAAAATTTAAAATCATACAATTTAAGGTACTTATACAAGAGTCAAAAACTGAGCGTAAGCGTCACAACCAAAGTACTCACTATTCTCAAGGCATAACANAAATATTTTTGTTTTTTTCCTTTAGACTTAAATCCCTCAAAAAAATTGTCTAATAGATCCATCGTCGGGAAAAGTCCAATCTTTTCTATTTGTGTAAAAAAAATAAAAAATTATTCCATTAAACTGACACAACTAAAATAACATAAAAAGTCACACAGACAATTTCTCACCCCACACTTAAAATTGTACATTGTCCCCAATGCACACCCATACATACAAGAGGGTAAAATAAACTCCCTGGTAGGCCAAATGCCGAAGCACTAGCATCTCATGGGATACTCAGACTTCTCCCAGACCTGGTCCTTCGTGTGGGTGCCTCACACTTAGTTCCAACCAATGGTTTGCTGTTGCATCCTTCCAATAGCTTTGCTTTCCATGCTCCTAAAAAAATCAAAAATCGATACTACAAAAATAATAATAAAAAATAAAAATAAAAGAAAGCAATAAAGATGGGTTGCCTCCCAACAAGCGCTTGATTTAACGTCGCGACACGACGTGAATCACTTTTTGCCTCCACCTCGAGCTTATGAATTGAATCCCAAGTTTTGATTCAAGCTTATGATTATGGTCATGGGGCGGTGGAACGAATCTAACTGGCGCAAGAAAATAATGTACTGTTCTGCATTCCTTGGCCTTTGTATGAGGTATGTAATCCTGACTTTATGGCAAGAAGAATTCCAGAATATATGCACCTTGTTCCTCATTCCTTGACACTTCAATTGGTTCGGATGACTCTATTCCCATATCATCATCCAAACATAATGTGGAAAAATGTTTGGAGTGTGGACCAATGCGCTCAAATACTTGAACATCAGGACTTTCAACATCCTCAACACCAATCACACTAGAGTCAACTAAATACGTATCATCAATGTCCTTGGCTGGAGGAGTTTTTCTTCCCTCTAAGTGCAAAGGCTCAAATTCGAGCTCCCTTTCCCAAAAACCTTGGCCTTCAATAGCAAGTACCCACTCTACCAAATCTTCTCCATTAGCTCCATCTAGGTTCATGAGACAAGCTGATAGAGGATCCTCAATGTTCGACATCGAAAATAGTCCCTTGTTATGCAACAAGTGCAGTATGTTGTTCGTGATATGAAAAGATTCAGCCTGTATTTGTGGAACTACTATTGTCGTGGCCAAATTCTTCGTCGTGGGTTGTGCTCATTCATATAAAAGTAATTCAATATATGAATAAAATCAAAGAAAATTGACTACACTTAAGAATTTTTTATTTTCCTCCAACTACAATTGATAATACCGTTAATTCCCCGACAACGGTGCCAAAATTTGATCACGCTCAACTGTGTCTAATAAAAGACTAAGCGGGCATTTCAAATATAATCCGGGGTATTATTCCCAGAGTCGAATCCCACATGGAATTAACGTATCAAGAGAAGCTTTTAAAGTACTAAATTCTTATTAGTCAACCTCCTCAAACTTTATGAATAACAATTGCTGGTGTGATTACTACTACAGCTAACTGAATCTATAAAACTAAGAGTAACTAACAAGCAGTTGTAAACAATTGGAATAAATGTCTAAGGTAATGGTTTCCCCCGTTGGTTCTTTCTCTAGTTGTATGTTCATATAGCTTTGATTTGGTTGTCTCTAGCAATCATGAACTCTCCAGTTATCGTAAATCTTTCTCAAGAATTTATGACAATTTACTAGACGGACTCTCTCGATCTACGCTAGCTATATTTACGTTACGGTTCACTTTAGATTGCACCCGAGGTATATTATCTTTAACCCAACCTCTCAACCCTCGGTTATGACTCTCGTCTATACTCCGGGAGTGGTGGTGTTCAACAATTACCTAAATATGCACTCTTTCTCAAGCAGATACATAATAAATAGGAACATCAAGTTGAGGGCCCTTCAACTGACTAAAATCAAAACGTAGTTGAACAAATAGAGATTAATAACCAACTCAAAACTATATTAACATGCCAACAAGTTCATCTCCAACGGGTTCCACCTAAACCTTAGATTAAAGTATTTAGCTACTCATAATAATAACAAAAACTACAAAATAATTCATAGTCAATGGTAAAAGAACAAAAGAGGAGAATAAAGAATGATGCCCAATTTTCCTCCTTGCCTCTTGCACTTGCTTTTGATGTTTTCCACTTTAAGAACTGATTTCTTCCCTCTCTTGGGCAAATTCCTTAAGTTTATATAGGTTTTGGGGCTTTAAATCCCGTGTTTTGCACATTAGTCCTTGAAATTTACGCGTCTTGCCGCGGTTGCGCCAGGACTGCGGCCAAACAAGCTCTCTGAACCTGAGACTGCCTTCCGCCGCTGTTGCACCGCAGTTGCGGTTGCGATAGCGTTTCTGACCCTGTTCTGTTTGGAATTTGGGAAAACGTAAAACATAAATATTGTAGCCCTTTGAGTTAGCTTTCCAACCATATATTATATATCCCAAACGGAGTTCGGAGAAAATGGTTATGTCCATTTTACTATACGGTGTGCAATATGAATCCTCAAGTCTTCGTTTGTTCTCAACTATCAAATTTGACCCCCGAACACGATCCCGACTTAATTCGTTGAGCTTTTACTCAGACATCAAAGCTACAAATCACTTAAATTCATTCCATAACATCTATATAGCTCGGAATCGCTCCTACAAGGCATAAAACACATAGTTAGTGCAAAACACTAGCGATTAAAGCTCAAACTCAATTAAAGTGCAGTACACTCGAGTGTAATAAGCGATTAAAATACGTAATTATAGCCTATCATCAAACACCAAAAATGGGTAGTTGATAAAGAAGGGAGGCCAGATAAGGTAAGGAATCCCCAAGTGATTTCATTTCTAGATAGGAATCAAAGGGGAAATGGGAGTGTGGAGCTAGGGTTTGAGAAGGGAAAGGGGGAAGGATATGAGAGGAGGAGTGTTTGGTGACGGAGGGTAGGTGTGAATGAATTAGGGTTAGGGGTAGGTTAGTTTAAAGGGGTTTGGTGGCTGTGAGCCATTGATCTTGAGAGATCAACGGTTGGGATTAGAACTTTGGCCGGGCGAGTTAATTTGGATGGGTACAGGCCTGGGTTACGGGTTAAGGGTATTGGGATGGTGTATTGGGTTAGGTTGTATTGGGTTGGGGTAATGGGTAGGTTATATTGGGCTGGGGTAATGGGTAGGCTAGATCCGAAATTAATTAAGAAAAGGGGTTATGTTTTAAATGCCCAATAAATAAGTAAACTAATTTATAGAAAATAATTAATAAATAGTACAAATATCATTTGTGCATGAAAATGATTTAAAATGATTACTTAACATTATAAAAATATAAAAGTTATTTTTCTGTGTAAATAATGCAATTATGCATATAAGTGCTATTATTGCAAAATATGCAATTTTAGTTTACAGATGCAATTATGATTATACATAAAAAACATTAGGGTCTAATATGAATATAAATGATAAAAATTAAATAATATATCATTATAAAATTGTTTGTGATGCAATTAATAATTTTTTATATAATAAAATGTAGGAATAAATTGATTAAAACCTTTAATAAATTCTAGAAAATTATGGAAAAATACGTGATGATTCTCATGCACTATTTGAAGATATATATGCATTTTTTAAATATATGTGAGAAAAAATGGGTATCAACAGCTGCCCCTCTTTACTCGGAAAGGATGAAAGAGTTGTCGGGTAAAGACATGATGACCAATTTTGACCGAATTGGGTGATTTGAAAGATAAAGGCCGCACCCTAGCCTCTAAGATGCTTACATATACTTTGCTTTACAGGAATCAGGTCGTGTGTAGTTCTAGATCAACGGTGGAATAAACTGATGGAGTTATTGCAAAAACGAGCAAAGGTTCCGAGTAGGATTACTTGGCATTTGAAACGGTTATGGGTGAACGATTAGGTTTGAAATGATTTGAAGGATATGAATAGAAACCGGAGTGGGATCCCTCCTGTTGGGATAGCGGTTACTTACCGGCTCTCCTACAAATCTACAAAAATATATTACAAGCACATATGTATAGATTATTGCGTAAATTTAGACATGATGCAAATTCCCTCTAGACCATGAAAACTGTATTTGGACGATGAGGATGACGTCCTTAGACCATGATGTCCCGGGCCATGAGTTGTGCGGTAAGGGATTTGCAGGCCATGAAATGATGTTCTCGGGCCATGAAGATGGTGCCTCCAAACCATGACGCCTTTGAATAATGATGTGCAAGTTTAAGAGAGCCTCAAGCCATGGCATGATGTCTTCCGGCTATGAAGATGATGCCTTCAGACTATGACGCATTCAGACAAGTTGGCTATATTTCAGCCCATGAGGTGTAGAGACATGATGCTAGAGGTAACAAGACACAGCTTAGTTTTGTGTGAAGTTGGGGCAGAGCTTAGCCCGAGAGAAGAGATCAATGCAAGAGAGAGACAATGCTTAGTCTCTTGCAAGATTCGGGATAGTTTTTAGTCCCATGCAAAGAGAAGACAGTGCTTAGACTTATGAAAATAGAGAGGCATGGCATAGCCTCATGCAATATTCGGGAAAGTGCTTAGTCTCATGCAAAGAGAAGGCAATGGTTAGCCTTATACAAATAGGAGGCAGGGCTTAGCCTCATGTAGGAATTGCGACAAGTCTTAGTCTCATGCAAAGAGAAGGCAATGCTTAGACTTATGCAGGTAGGAGGCAGGTCTTAGCCTCATACAGGAATTGAGATAAGTCTTAGTCTCATGCAAAGAGAAGGCAATGCTTAGACTTATGCAGGTAGGAGGCAGGTCTTAGCCTCATACAGGAATTGAGATAAGTCTTAGTCTCATCCAGAGAGGAGGCAGTGCATAGCCTTATGCGAATGGGAGGCATGACTTAACCTCATGCAAGATTCGGAATAATTCTTAGTCTCATGCAAAAAGAAGGAAGTGCTTAGACTTATGAAAATAGAGAGGCATGTCATAGCCTCATGCAATATTCGGGAAAGTGCTTAGTCCTATGCAAAGAGAAGGCAGTGGTTAGCCTTATACAAATAGGAGGCAGGGCTTAGCCTCATGCAGGAATTGCGACAATGCTTAGTCTCATGCAAATAGAAGGTAGTGCTTAGACTTATGCAGGTAGGAGGCAGGTCTTAGCCTCATACAGGAATTGAGATAAGTCTTAGTCACATGCAGAGAGAAGGCAGTGCTTAGCCTTATGCAGGTAGGAGGCAGGTCTTAGCCTCATACAGGAATTGAGATAAGTCTTAGTCACATGCAGAGAGAAGGCAGTGCTTAGCCTTATGCGAATTGGAGGCAAGGCTTAGCCTCATGCAAGATTCGGGACAATGCTTAGTCGCATGCAAAGAGAAGGCAGTGCTTAGCCTTATACAAATAGTAGGTAGAGATTAGCCTCATGCAAGAATTGAGACAAGGCATAGTCTCATGCAAAGAGAAGGCAGTGCTTAGCCTTATGCAGGTAGGAGGCAGGGCTTGGCCTCATGCAGGAATTGAGACAAGGCTTAGTCTCATGCAGAGAGGAGGCAGTGCTTATCCTTATGCGAATGCGAGGCAGGACTTAGTCTCATGCATGATTCGGAATAATTCTTAGTCCCATGCAAAGAGAAGGCAATGCTTAGACTTATACAAATAGGAGGCAAGGCTTAGCCTCATGCAGGAATTGAGACAAGGCTTAGTCTCATGCAGAGAGGAGGAAGTGCTTAGCCTTATGCGAATGGGAGGCAGGGCTTAGCCTCATGCAAGATTTGGGAAAGTGTTTAGTCCCGTGCAAAGAGAATGCAATGCTTAGCCTTATACAAATAGGAGGCAGGGATCATCCCCATGCAGGAATTGAGACAAGGCTTAGTCTCATGTAAAGAAAAGGCAGTGCTTAGCCTTATGCAGATAGGAGGAAGGTCTTAGCCTAATGCAAAGAGAAGAGTGAGAGTGAAGTATTCTTAGCTGAAATTGTGTCTTGTGTATAGCAGGCGTGTTGTTGCGACGGTGCTTATGATGATGGTATAGTCCTGCATCGAAAAGAAATTCGTGAGTTTTGCGGGGGAGATTGGTTCGTGACTTTGTCTGATTGCTTTGTTCCACTATGCCCCACGATCCTGTTCGAGTCACCATGGGTAGCATTTGGCTAAAAATAAAGTTTCTTTTCAAAAGCATGCGTGTATAGTTTTCAAAGACGTAGTAATATGCAGTTTAAAAATTAGTTAGATGAACCAGTAACTGTGACATTATTAGAGACATTGCGACTTCCTCTGCCGTAGAATTTTGAGGGCCCTCCTCAAAATTCTTCCCCAGTTGGCTAAGTGACTTTCTGGCGACTATGCATGCTGCGGTTGGCTGAACTTGCTTCGGAATTTTGAGGGTCCTCTTCAAAATTCTGCCCCAGTTTCTGATTGTGGGAAAAAGTGGAAATTTTATTGAATTGTGATCGAACCCACAGGGCTGCCTACGTATCCCCTCTTAAACGGGAATCAGGTCGAGCGTAGTTCAATTTACATCGTATGAAAAAACATAAACAGTTTACATATAGTATCTTTTGACTGAACCTGAATTGATAGGCTTCAACTAGATTTCTCCATCCATCTCTGTGAGTATGAGAACCCCTCCTATAAATACTCTGTGAACCATGTAAGGGCCTTGCTAGTTGGGAGAGAATTATCCTTTGGCTTCATCATGAAGTGGAAAGATCCGTTCGGCACCAGCTGCCCCTGCGTGAACTATCTTGGTTTGACCCTTTTGTTGAAAGCCCTGGACATTTTATTCTGATAGAACTGACCGTGACATACTGCATTCATCATCTTTCCGTCTATGAGGTCTAATTGCTCATAGAGGCTCATTATCCATTTTACGTCGCTGAGTTCGGCTTCTTGTATGATTCTCAAAAAAGGAATTTCTACCTCGACGAGAATGACATCTTCAGTACCATAGACCAGCAAATAGGGAGTTGTCCCGGTTTATGTGCGGACTGTGGTGCGGTATCCCAGTAAGGCGAATGGTAATTTCTTGTTCCCTTGCTTGTGATTCTCTACCATTTTCCTTAGTATCTTCTTGATATTATTTGGCAGCCTCCACGGTTCCATTCATTTGAGGTTTGTATGCTGTGGAATTCTTGTGCTTGATTTTGAAAATTTCACTCATCACTTTAATCAGAGCACTGTTGAGATTTGCGGCATTCTCAGTGAGGATGGACTCTGGAACCCCAAATCGACAAACAATCCGATCTCTGACGAAATCTGCAACGACTTTCTTAGTTACATTTTCGTTAGATGCAGCTTCAACTCATTTAGTGAAGTTGTCGATGGCCACAAAAATGAACCTGTGCCCGTTTGAAGCGGTGGGCTCGAATCAGACCTATCACATCCATTCTCTTGGCAGCAAAAGGCCGAGGTGCGCTTGTTGCATTAAGCTCGTTTGGCTGCATCCGTATCATGTCTACATGTATCTAGAATTGGTGGCATTTCTGGACGTACCATATGCAGTATGTTTCCATAGTCATCCAAAAGAATTCGCCACTGAGTATCTTCTTGGCCAAGACAAAGTCGTTCATATGTGGGCCGCAGGTTCCGACTTGTATCTCCCCGATCAGTTTTCAAGCCTCTTTGGCGTCAACACACCTTCACAGTCCTAGATCGGGATTTCTTCTGTACAGGGTTCCTCCTCTTTGAAAGAAGTGATTGGACAATCTCTGAAATGTGCATTTCTTAGTATGGTTTGCATGTTTCGGGTATTCTCCTTTTGTCAAGTACCCTTTGATGTCGTGGAACCAGGGATTTCCATCTGTTTCTTCTTCAACATTAGCACAATATGCCGGTTGACTATGGATCCTCACTGGAATGGGATCGATAAAATTCTTGTCTGGATGTTGTATCAATGACGACAAGGTGGCCAATGCGTCTGCAAATTCATTCTGAATTCTGGGGACATGCCGAAATTCTATCTTCGTGAACCTCTTCTTTATTTCTTGTACATGATGCAGATATGGTAGTATTTTGGTATTCTTTGCAGCCACTCTCCTTGTACTTGATGTACCATCAGGTCTGAATCACCGATCACCAGCAGTTCCTGGATATTCATGTCAACAGCCAGGTTGAGCCTTAATATGCAAGTTTCGTATTCCACCATGTTGTTGGTGCATGGGAATCTGTGTTTTGAAGACACCGGATAATGCTGACCGATTTCTGATACCAAGACGGCTCCGATATCGAATCCTTTGAAATTTGTAGACCCGTCAAAAAAACATTCCCAAACCGTCGTAGGCTTCCGCAATGTCCTCTCCTACGAATGATACTTCCTCATCGAGAAAATACGTTTTTAGGGGTTCATATTCTCCTCCTACAGGATTTTCAGCAAGATGATCTGCCAATGCTTTTCCTTTGACTGCTTTCTAAATTACATAGATAATGTCGAAGTCACTCAGCTAGATTTGCCACCTGGCCAACTTCCCAGTAGGCATGGGTTTTTGAAAGATGTACTTCAGGGGATCCATCCTTGATATGAGATATGTAGTATAGGCACAGAAGTAGTGCCTTAGCTTCTGATCTATCCGGGTTAGAGCGCAACAAGTGCGTTCTAGCAAAGAGTATTGTACTTCATATGGAGTGAACTTCTTACTTAAGTAGTATATGGCCTGCTCATTTCTTTCCGTCTCGTGATGTTGTCCCAAAACACAACCGAAAGCTCCATTTAACACTGCGAGGTAGAGTAGCAGTGGTCTACGAGCTTCTGGTGGGACTAAGACTGGTGGTGTGGACATGTATTCCTTGATTTTGTCAAAAGCCTTATGACAATCCTCGATCCAACTGGTTGCGGCATCCTTCTTCAGCATTTTAAAGATTGGTTCACATATTACTGTGGACTGTGCTATGAAACAACTGAAGTAGTTGAGGCGTCCCAAGAAACTCATCACATCCTTCCTGTTCTTTGGTGCTGGTAATTCCTGGACGGCTTTAACCTTTGCCAGGTCCAACTCTATTCCTCTACGACTGACGATGAATCCTAACAACTTTCCGGCAGAAACCTTGAATGCACACTTTGGGGGATTTAGCTTTAGATTGTACTTCCGCAGCCGGTCAAAGAATTTCCTCAAATCTTCTATGTGATATGTGGCCTTCTTGGATTTGATGATTACGCCGTCAACATACACCTCTATTTCTTTGGGTATCATATCATGGAAGATAGTTGTCATAGACCTCATGTAGGTGGCCCCAACATTATTCAGACCGAACGACATCATTTTGTAGCAGTACACTCCCCATGGTGTAATGAAGGCTGCTTTCTCTGCGTCTTCTTCATCCATCAAAATCAGATGGTAACCCGCAAAGCAATCTATAAAGGACTGGAGTTCATGCTTAGTGCAATTGTCGATCAGAATGTGTATATTTGGCAGTGGGAAATCATCCTTGGGACTTGCTCTGTTTAGATCCCGATAATAAACACAAACTCCGACATTCCCATCTTTCTTCGGAACCGGTATAATGTTGGCCAACCAGGTTGGGTACTCAACTACTCCGAGGACCCCGGCTTAGATCTGCTTGGTAACTTCCTCCTTGATTATCGGGCTCATGTCTAGCTTGAATTTCTTGAGTTTCTGCTTCACTGGAGGACTCAATTGATTGATAGGTAACTTGTGAGCTACTATGGATGTGCTCAACCCTGTCATATCATCGTATGACCATGCAAAGATATCCTCATATTATTTCGGGAATCGAGTGTATTCTTCTTTCTCTGATTGTGACAAATGGATGCTTATGCGGGTTTCCTTGATGGTCTCGGAATCTCCCAAGTTAACTATCTCGGTCTCGTCCAGGTTGGACTTTGGCTTGTTCTCAAAATTCTCCACTTCTCTGATAATTTCCTCAGGTATTACATCCTATTCTTCTATTTCCTCCGAGTCATTGTCCTTTTGTTTTGTTGTCTCATTACATGTCACAGTCGTTGGTTCATCAAGATAAGAAATAGTATTGATATGAAAGAAAATAGTAGTAATAAAACATCCAGCCATTAAAATGTCGAACAAAGTGATTTCAATAACTCAAAAAAAATCTTTTTCGAAACGGAACACTGAAGATATTATTTAAAACAAAACGACAAAAGAGGAAATCATTTTCAAAAGTAAACAATGCTATCAGCCTTGCCACCCCGGGACTCGTCGGGCCCTTGATGTTGTAGCGGTCCAGTTCTTGAGAAATGCTCCCTTCTCCACTTTCTGAATAGTAAGGCCTTCTTTCTCCTCCTCCTCAACTATCACACAGCAATCCATATCATCATCTTCCAACAACAAATTTTGCAATGCGACCATAGCTTCTTCTTCTTCCGATCCCCATATTATATCGGCCTGATGAAAGGTTTGATTCAGGTGCAACACAGGTTGCTCAAGAGGGTAGTATGGACCACGCCATGTCGGTGACCAATTCCGATATTCCTACCACGTGTACTGATATCCAAGCCCAAAGTTTGTACCATGTCGTTTCAGTTATAATGGCTTGGAGATACCTTCAAGATTTTTACCAAGCCCCTTACCAGGTTCATACCCTCTCCATGCTAATATGCTTTCTATCTTCCTACTCCACCACTTATCTTTTTTGATCGCATTAACACGCTAGATGCGATGGTAGGTTTCTCCACCTAACTTCCTTCTATTCTCCACTACTGGAACAATATGACTGGGGTAAATGGGATTGCTTCCATCTCCGTGGATTATCATTTCTTGATGGTTCCATTCAAATTTTACAACCTGGTGCAAAGTAGACGCGGCAGCTCTAGCGACATGTATCCATGGCCGTCCCAGCAACAGATTGTAAGAGGCGGATATGTCTAGCACATGAAATTCAACATCGAACAAGGTATGACCCATCTGCAAGCATAGATTAGTTTCTCCAATTGTTGCCCTTTGAGACCCATCGAATGCCTTCACATTCACAGTCACTGCTTGTATTTCATGCAGACCCTTGCCCAACCTCTTCAGAGTTATTAGCGGACAGATGTTGAGGTTGGACCCTCCGTCTATCAGAACTCCAGCGATGAACCTATCTTCACACTACACTGTGATGTACAGTGCCCTGTTGTGTCTAGGTCCTTCAGGTGGCAATTCGTCTTCATGGAAGGTGATCTTATGGCTTTCCAACACTTGTCCCACCATGTTGGCCATTTCTCCGCTAGTAATGTTGTTGGGCACATATGCTTCATTCAGTACCTTCATAAGAGCATTCCTGTGTGCCTCGGAATTTGCAGCAGTGAAAAGATGGATATCTGGGCGGGAGTCTTATTCAGATGACCAACAACAGAATACTCCATTGCTTGTACTTTCCTCCAGAGGTCATCCAGACCAGTTTCAATGACGGGTTATTTGTTGGCATCTTGCTTACTTTTCTCTCCCAAATGCTCAGGTGTGTAAATTCTTCCCGTTCTAGTCATTCCTTGTGCCATGCCAGACTCTTCTAGCTTTGCTTTCCCCTTTCACATAGCTTCGGCACAATAATCCCAAGGTATAGCGTTGGAACTGAATGGTGGTGTGGATGCCACCGTCACAGTGAAAGGAGTGGCCACTTATACCTCAAACGGAGTGGGTGTAGATGTAGGTGGTGTCACTTCCACTTCAAAGAGAGCCGATGCGGCTACCTCAACTTCAACTGGCTGTTGTACCTGTACCACAATGAGATTGAGCATGATTGCAGGCTTCTTAGGGTCATCACCTTCTCGAATAAGCCCGATTTATCCCTCGGGATCCCACTCTTCATCAGTTTCTATTACAATGACTCCTTCGCCCCTATGATCTGGAAGGGGATTGTTGCAGACATTTTGTGATTTCCTTCGCCTGTATGACCTTGGTATCAATCAGTGTCTAGATCTTGTCTTTCAGGGTGCGGCATTCATCAACAGTATGTCCCTTCATGCCGGAATGGTACGTACATGTCTTGTTTGGGTTGACCCACTGAGATGTGTTTTCCATGGCCACGGCGGTAATAGAGGTGACATATCCAGCAACTTTTAATATTTCATACAACTGGTCGATAGGTTCAGCGATAGGGGTGTATTTTTTGGGTGGTTTGCGATCAAAATTGGGCCTGGGTTTTTGATAGTTTGGATGAGCAGGAGGTGAATGATAATAGGCTGGATGGGTATTATAGGTGTGGTAGGTGGTAGGGGGTTGAGGATATTTAGGAGGTGAAGGTTGGTATGTGGGTGGAGGTGTTTGGTATACAAATGGAGATTTTGGACCTTGGGCCACCATTATTGTCCCCACTTCGTTCTTCTTTTATATTCCACCAGATTGTAGTGCTTTGTTTGTGGCCTCCAGTGCCTAAAAATTCGTTACCATTCCGCTTTTGATACTTTCTTAAATCCTTTCTCCGAGCTTGGTGATATCGGAGAATTTGTGATTCTCAATAACCATTAACCTTTCATAATATTATGGGAGTTGCGCCCCCTTTTTCAACTCCTCCTTTCGAATTAGTCGGGGTCTTGACATTATTAGGCCAACTCATTTCCTTTTGGGAAAGGGGTATGCAATGATTCGAAGAGTCGCCACCTAACGAATTAAGGTGCGTTAGGTCACCTATTTAAGGTCATTTACAAACAAGATTTAGATAACCAGAGAAAGGGTAAGGGCTTGAAATTACTCCAAGGGGAAGGTGTTAGGCACCCCTCAAAGTCCACAACTGTGGTTCCCGGCCAAACAACTTTGTGAATTTAAGAAAATAACAAATAGGCAATTAATGTTTGAACAAGTAACGAGTTTTGAAAGATTCGCAGTCTAAGCACACATGTGTCACAAAAGTTTGAGAAATATTTAATATCTACGTAATATTTTGAAAGGATTATAATCTAAACCTGTATACAAAGGATATGAGAGTCCAAGGTTGTTTGTCATATGGATCACATCAGTAATATACCTGGTAATCAATCCTCAAAAGAGGGGCTACACGTGGTATTAGCGCACTGGTCATCATATCCATAACTACCCTTCCCACCCATTAGAGGTTATTAAAGCGAGTGTTGGTCAGCGACCTCTATTGCGTGATGTTACCCGTCCCTTCCTAATGGCTCTGGAGGAGTGTCAGACCTCTCCCTATAGGGGCAGTTCTAGGCAGACCCTCAGGTTTAAAGGAAAAATACTAAGGCGACAAGCAAAACATATAGACATGGTTTCAGGACATACACAAGTGATAGTTCATTAGAGTTATCCTAGGGACATGATTTCTAAGTGTGCATAGCAGGGTGATAGCATGGTGAGACATGATAATGATTCATATTAATGTATTTATCCTACCACAAGATTTCTAAATGATATAACAGAAGTATCAAAATGATATGCTGAAGCAGTAGACATGAAACCTAGGAAGCATGATTTCTAATGTTTATTTTGCATACATTTGTCCTAAACATGAGTTTTATTGCGCAAATAGAAATGTAATCCTAAGGACATGGTTTCTACCCTTTAGCATGCATAATTACCCCTCCCTTTTCATTATCCGTCCCTAATAGTTGTTTCTAAATAATTATTACAGACCATTTGCATGAATTACATAAATGAATAAGAAAAAAAGAATAAGTTATACTATAGGGAGCCTACCAATAGGCCCAAGATCTCTAGAATTCTCAATGCCAGCAGGTTTCACAACCTTTCATATAATCCGAGTGTGTCAGAGTTCCCTAAGGACCTCAAGGGATCCCGAGCAGTGCTCACACCCAGATTTTCATAACCATAATGAGTAAGTTCAGCGTGGAAAAGGCCAGCTCTAATGCATCAGAGTTCGGAGGGATCTCGTAGGGATCCCAAAGTAGTCACACATTAGAGGGACAGAACTTAGGTATCTAAGAGTAAAGTGAGAGTGCTTGACATAGTTTTTAAAATATTAAGTAGGAAAACACCTTTTGAAAATAGATTGGTTTGAAATAAACTTTGAAGAACAACAGAAAAGTTTTACTTTAGTGAAGACAGTTTGAAAGGAAAAGGGGTAAGACAATCAGAGTCTTAGAATCAAAACAATACACATAGAACAAGAACCATAACAAGTTTAAAAATCACAAGCAAGGGAATGAGGGGTTGGCGACATATATGAAGCATCTAGAGGCAGGTACACAGTAAGCTGAATGACACATAAGTTCAGGATCAAAGGAATCTTCAGGGGGGTAACGGCACAACATGCATTTCTAGACTACAGGGAAACTAAGCATCATATAGCACAAACTGTTGAATGACAGGAATCTAAAGAAAGCATAAATGAAGCAAAATCAAATTGAAATATGCCAAAAGGGGGGTAAACATGATGAGGGGGATACATCACATGTAAGATGGAATCCGTAAAAGCAAGGTAAATGCAAAAATCATAGCAAAACCATAAGTAGAAGCATATTAAACACAGGATGAATTGAAGCCCTAAGAGAAACATATTGTTTTTTAACTTAAATTGTAATTAGGACATACGAGATAAGAGATGACAAACACATGATGAAAAATAAGAGAGTAGAATAATCAGTCTAGGCTTGCAGCTGACCGATAATAGCAAGTAACCAGAAGAAGGACAAAAGAGGGTATGTGTGTGTAAGAGAGGAAA
>MDKH01148988.1:0-35323 GCA_005239495.1 Nicotiana undulata
TGTCCCGTCCCTCTTTTCCCTATTCTCCCTTCTGTATTGGAACTTTGAAACTTAAAACTTCAGTTTTATTATTCTCAGTTGTATTGATGTTAGTAGCTCATGACTGCGTGACTCCAGATCCTAGGGTGATTGTTGGAGCTCATTTCTTTTGTTAGACTGTTTTAAATGATAAAAAATGTTAGTATTCCTATGAATTGAGCCAATGGTGAGTAAATTTCTCTAGTAAATGAATGGAGTATTATTGTAACGGTTGGCTAGCCTGGTTCCACGACAGGTGCCATCACAACCCGGAAACGGGTCATGACAATGACATCCATGCTTAGCACCACATTAACTATATTCATTTGACCGCTAGTAAGTGTCGAAGTCGACCTCTCGTCACTACCTCTTCGAGGTTAGGCGAGATATTTACTGGGTACACGTTGTTTTTGTACTCATACTAAACTTGCTGTACATTTTAATATACAGGTACATGTATGGATTGTGGCCTTGTGGGCATAGAGGCGTGGTTGATTCAGAGACTTAGGTGAGCTGCATCTCTCGAGACGGCCCGCAGCCAGCAGAGTCTCCTTCAAAGCATTGTACTTTCTTTTCTGTCCAATTTATATTCTGGACAGTTATTGTATTACATATTAAATTCCTAGAAATTTGCTCATGCACTTGTGACACCGGGTTCTGGGATGATTATGAGATTTATTCACTATTTGAATTTGTTAAAGATATCATTATTTAATCGGTGAAGTTCTCTACCTATTGTTACATGCAAGGAAAATAAATGATTTCAAAAATACTGAAAAGAGAATTTAATTAACTATCTAGTGTTGGCTTGCCTGACAGTGGTGTCCGGCGCCATCACGACCATTAATGAATTTTGGGTCGTGACAATTGTTCTTTCAAAATTTCTTTCTTCACCCAAATAAGTTGTTCTGATGATGTGGAATCACCTGCTACATCCTCATGCAAATTAGTGAAAATGATGATAAGTTAGAAGATGATACTAGAGGTGAATCAGGAGTATGAGTCTCAAACTCCGATGATATATAAGAAGAGCCTTGCTTTCGAACTTTTTTTCTTCCAGCATCGACATATGTAAACTTCTCAAAATCTTTGAACATATCCCACACATGATCAAATTTTAATTTTTTTTAGTTCTGATCTTACACAAGTAAACTTTTTGCTTGATTAATCTTCAACATTAAAAAATATTGAAGGAAAACTATAAGTAATTATATACAAATAAAGTATAAGTAATTACAAATAAAATACTCACAATATCTTTATCCGAAGCACCACTAGGATGCAAATTTTCAAGTTAACGTACACATCCATTTAATTTTCTTATATCCTTCTCAATAATTTGAATTCGAGATTGCACCAATCTTTTGTTGCGATACTCCCAACACCCGATCTTTCAGTGCGATACTCCCAACACACATCTCTTTGCATTATTGTATGCTTCTTCCACTCGACCCTAAAAATGATCTCTATATTGATGCACACCCGTTCTTTGACCGAGAAATAATAGGATAGATTTTATTTTGATTAATCATCAGATAGATTTTATTCTAATTCCAACTATCAGATGGATTTCATCCTTATCTCAAATTTAGCTTTGGGTAAAATATCTCTACACATTATTCAAAGTGTATAGAAAAAAATAGACACAATTATTGATCGATAATAATAGGATAAATTTCATAATGATCTTAACCATCGGATGAATTTCATCCTTATCTCAAAATTGGCTAGGAGGTCTTTATCTGCTTATGTAAGTATACATAAGGTGGTATTTATCTCTTCGGTCTTCAGATTCCCTGTACCTCATATTGAATTGTTGAATTTAACATCGACTAGATCATATTATGAAACTGTTAAAGGCAAAGAAAAAAGTCAAGTGAAAGAAGCCCACATACCCGCTCTTCTTTCCCCCCAGCCCAAGTGAATTTTCCTATGCTATGAAACTTTTGGACTAGGGGCCTCACTGTCGCCTTTGGCTCGAGCTACTTTTGCTTCCGAGAACAGATAGCTTGCTACTCAATTCTACCTCCTAAAAAGCAAGCCATATCGTAATTCAACCCAACAACTTCACTCTACCCGGGGGGTCTCTGATTCTCGTTCTTTCTTTCTGTTCATCTTATCTGTCTCCCTCCCGTTCCATCTTGGATTTCACCTTGATGTTCTTTCAAAAAAGAAAGAAAGAAACATCAACATCATTAAGTAATACGCCCCTCAAATATCAAAAGGCCAAAATTGATGCTACATTGTTGTTGTTCAAAGAAAAGGTATTACCACAAAAAAGTATATTTACCTAAAGAGAAATTTGAGATAAGGATAAAATCCATCTGACAGTTGAGATTATGATGAAATCTATCCGACGATTAAGATCAAAATAAAATCTATCCTATTACTTTTCGGTCAATAATTATGTCTATTTTATCTTTACACATTGAAGAATGTGTAAAGATATTTTATCTAAAGATACATTTGAGATAAGGATGAAATTCATCCGACCGTTGAGATCAAGATAAAATTTATCATATCATTATCCGTCAATAATTGTGTCTATTTTATCTCTACACATTGAAGAATGTGTAGAGATATTTTACCCGAAGTTCACTTTTTAGTGTACCAAAAAAGCTCATTATGGAGTAATAATCATCTTGAGAAACATCTAAATAAACTTGGCAAAATATCATATATTCATTGGTAGAATATCTTGTAGATCGAGTAGATATTTTTACAAATGATTAGAGAAAAAGTGGATTATATAGTTAAAGAAAAACATAAATCAACTTCATATGGCTGTGTATGTTGGAACTTTAATATATATAGATATAACTAGAGCTAAAAATTGAGTTAATACATATTTAGATTTCATCTTAATCTCAATCTTTGGATGGATTTTATCCTAATCTCAATCGTTGGATGGATTTCATCCTGATCTCAACCGTCGGATGGATTTCATCCTTATCTCAAATTTATCTTTAGATAAAATATCTCACACATTCTTCAACGTGTAGACAAAATAGACACAATTATTGATCGAAAAAATAATAGGATAGATTTTATTTTGATCTTAATCGTCGGATAGATTTATCCTAATCTCAACCGTCAGATGGATTTCATCCTTATCTCAAATTTATCTTTAGGTAAAATATCTACACATTCTTGACCGAGTAGAGATAAAATAGACACAATTATTGACCGATAATAATATGATAATTTTCATCTTGATCTCAACCATTGGATGAATATCATCCTAATCTCAATCGTCGGATGGATTTCATCCTTATCTCAAAATTGGTTATCCCGTATAAGGCGATCTTTATCTTCTTATGTAAGTATACATAAGACGATCTATATCTCTTCGTTCTTAGGATTTCATGTACCTCATATTGAATTGTTGAATTTAACAGCGACTAAGTCAAAAAGGAAAGAAAGAAAAAGCAACATCGTTAAGTAATACGCAAGTCAAATATCAAAAGGCCAAAAATTGATGCTACCTTGTTGTTGTTCGAAGAACAAGTATTACCAGAATAAGGGAAAATGTAAGATCATTATTTCCTCGAGAAGGAGCTAATTTGGTAAACTAAAAATTCAACTTTAGGTAAAATATCTTTACACATTTTTCAATGTGTAGAGATAAAATAGACACAATTATTGACCGTATAATAATATGATTGATTTTATCTTGATCTCAACCGTCAGATGGATTTTATCCTAATCTAAACCGTCGTATGGATGTCATCCTTATCTCAAATTTTTCTTTAGATAAAATATCTCTACACATTCTTAATTGTGTAGAGATAAATAGACACAATTATTGACCGAAAAATAATAGGGAAGATTTTATTTTGATCTTAATCGTCGGATATATTTTATCGTAATCTCAACTGTCAGATGGATTTCATCCTTATCTCAAATTTATCTTTAGGTAAATACTCTACTCATTCTTCAATGTGTAGAGATAAAATAGACATAATTATTGACCGGTAATAATAGGATAAATTTCATCTTGATCTCAACCATTGGATGAATTTTATCCTAATCTCAATTGTCGGATGGATTTCATCCTTATCTCAAAATTGGTTATCCCGTATAAGGCAATCTTCATCTGCTTATGTAAGTATACATAAGGCGATCTCTATCTCTTCGGTCTTAGGATTCCCTGTACCTCATATTGAATTGTTGAATTTAACAGCGACTAAGTCAAAAAAGAAAGAAAGAAACAGCAACATAAAGTAATACACACGTCAAATATCAAAAGGCCAAAAATCGTTGCTACCTTGTTGTTGTTCGAAGAACAAGTATTACCAGAATAAGGGAAAATGTATGATCATTATTTCCTCGGGAAGGAGCTAATTTGGTACACTAAAAATTTACATATTCTTCAACGTGTAAAGATAAAATAGACACAATTATTATCCTGATAATAATATGATAGATTTTATCTCGATCTCAGCCATCAGATGGATTTCATTCTAATCTCAATCGTCGGATGGATTTCATCCTTATCTCAAATTTGTCTTAAGGTAAAATATCTCTACATATTCTTCAATGAAAGAGATAATAAAGACACAATTATTGATCATCTAATATTATGATAGATTTTATCTTGATCTCAACCGCTGGATGATTTCATCCTAATCTCAACCATCGGATAGATTTCATCCTTATCTCAAATTTATCTTTAGGTAAAATATCTCTACACATTCTTCAATCTATAAAAACAAACATCATTTAGGAAAATAACTCAGGATTTCCAATTCATTTCAGAATCAAATCAAAGATTCTTATTTGTCTTTTGAAAATGAATTTCTATACTAGAGGTTCATCTAATAATAATGATAAAAATTCCTCTTCATCATCATCGTATGTGTCACGATCCAAAACCCGATCCTATCGTGATGGCACCTATCGTGGTGCTAGGTAAGCCGACACTTTTCAAACACTTCAATAATTTATAAAAAGGTGTATCAAAAGCTTTTTCATAACAGAGTTTTATAGAAATAAGAGTTAGACTCAAAATACAATGCGGAAAAGGTAGCCCCAACCATCGGGGTGTCACTAAGTCATGAACAACTAGTCTCTCAATCTAAAATACAGTGTTTACAATAGTTTGTGTCTAAATATCAATACAGAGAAAGTAAGATAATAAATAAGGATCACAAGGTCCGCAAACGCCGGTAGCTACCTCGTAAATCTCGGGAAAATCAACCGCCCACGAGCTCAATGACCTCTGCGTCCGATCACACCTGGATCTGCACACAAGGTGCAGAGAGTAACGTGAGTACTTCCAACTCTGTAAGTATAAAAAATAAATAAGAAACTAAGAAGCAGTGACGAGCTATACAAATACAGTTCATTTCAGTAATTTCAGTCAAAGTAGGCATGTTTTCAGTCCGGTATTTTAAATCAAACGTCTCGAGATCAAGTAAAACAATAATAGTCCTACGGGAATTTCACAACAACAAGAAGTAGCAACAAGTGCAACAACAAATAAGAGCAAGTACAACCTCACATGTCTACTACCACTCAACTATCTCAACAGCTCAATCACTCGGCTCTCAGCCTCAATACTCACAATCAAAAGGTACCTGCACTCATTGGGGGTGTACAGACTCCGGAGGGGCTCCTACAATCCAAGCGCTATATTGTTGCGTCGTGCATCCTGAACCAATACTGCTGCAGTGTGCAGCCCGATCCATATATTGATGCAGCGTGCAGCTCGATCCAAGTACTGTTGCGGCGTGCAGCCTGATCCGATACATGGCCGAAGGCTTGTTGCGGCGTGAAACCCGATCCAATATTGTTGCGGCGTGCATCCCGATCCAATATATCACACATAACTCTCAACCCGACACTCGGGCCCTATCTCAGTCACTAGCCTCTCCAGCCTCACCGAATATCACAATAAATATCCCAAACAGAGAATACGACAAGTATTAACTAGAAATGAGAGAGAGCTGAGATATAATGCATAAGTAAAACAATGACTGAGTACAAGACAACAATAAGCAGTCAATTCAATAAGTACACAACCACTGCAGGTCCCAACAATGATATCATATAGCCTAAGCATGGCTTCTAACATGGAAGGCAGTCAATAACTCATAAACAATATGAAACAAGTAATAACAATGGGCTATTCAACTTTACAGTCTCCCAGGACGGACCAAGTCTCAATCCCACACGGTGCACGCTCACACACCCGTCACCTAGCATGTGTGTCACCTCTAAAATATCCACATCATATGAATTTCTCGAGGTTTCAAACCCTCAAGACTATAACTTACCTCAACGGCATAGAATCCTACTCCGCAATGCCCTTTCCTCTCAAATAGGCCTCCAAATGCCCCAAATCTAGTCACAAGCAATACAATATGATCAATACGGGCTAAAGGAATCAATTCCACAAGAATAACACCAATTTATAGCTAAAACCCGAATTTGGCTCAACCCAGGACCACGTCTCGAAATACGACAAAAATTACAAAACCCGAAAGCTCATTCACTCACGAGTCTAGTCATACCATTTTCCCCAAAATCCGACCTTAATTTCCCCTCCAAAACCTCAAAATTCGGTGTCCAAATTCCCATCGCGTTGCGGAAACCACCTCGCACTTGCGGCTCCCTCTCGCACTTGTGCCTGCCTGCCCGCATCTGCGACCCTCGCAGGTGCAGGAATAACTTCACACTTGCAGTTCCTACTCAGGTCCTCCTTGTCCGCATCTGCAGCTCCTTAGTCTCTCCTACGGGCTCGCACATGTGGCTCCCACTCTGTAGGTGCGGAAAACACCAGTAGCAGCACATTCAGTTGCATTTTCCAAACTCCAAACACTCTGATAGCCACCCGGAATTACCCCGAGGCCCTCGGGGCCTCAAAAAAACATACCAACAAGTCATATAACCCCATACGAACTTAGTCGAACCTTCGAATCACCCAAAACAACATCAAAACACCAAATTACCCTCAAATTCAAGCCTAAAAACTTCTAAACTTCCAAATTCCGTAAACGATGCCAAACCCTATCAAACCACGTCTGAATGACCTCAAATTTTTCACACACATCAAAAATGATACAACAAACCTACTCCAACTTTCAGAAATCCATTCTGACCCCGATATCAAATTCTCCACTGCCGACCAAAATTGCCAAATTTCCTATTTTCGCTAATTTAAGCCTAATTCTACTACGGACTTCCAAATCACATTCCGAACGCGCTCCTAAGTCCAAAATCACCTAAAGAATCTAATGGAGTCATGAAAATTAAATTCCAAGGTCATTTACATACAAGTCAACATCTGGTTGACTTTTCTAACTTAAGCTTCTACTAAAGAGACTAAGTGTCTCAATTCCAATCCGAAACCACTCTGTACCCGAACTAACCAACCCGATAAGATATTATACAGCTGAAAGGTACAAAATAAGCAGAAATAGGGGAAACGAGGCTAAACTCTCGAAATGACTGGTCGGGTCATTACATCCTCCCCCTCTTAAACAAACGTTCGTCCTCGAACGAGTCTAGAAACATACCTGGAGTCTCAAATAGGTGTGAATATCTTCTTTGCATCTCCCGCTCGGTCTCCCAGGTGGCCTTCTTCGCAGGCTGACCTCTTCAGTGCGCCTTCACTGAATCTATATCCTTTGACCTCAACTTCCGAACATGCCGATCCAAAATGGCCACCGGCTCCACATCATAAGTCATATCCAACTGAACCGTGCTGAAGTTCAAAACGTGGGACAGAACGCCTATATATTTCTAGAGCATAGAAACATGAAATACTGGATACACACTCAACAAGCTAGGTGGCAAGGCAAGCTTGTAAGCCACATCCCATATCCTCTGAAACACCTCAAAAGGCCCAATGAACCGGGGGCTCAACTTGCCCCTCTTCCCAAACCTCATAACACCCTTCATGGGTGATACCTTCAGCAAAACCTTCTCCCCGACCATGAAAGACACATCACGGACCTTCTTGTCCACATAGCTCTTCTACCTAGACTGCATCGTGCGAAGCCGCTCCTGAATCAATTTCACCTTGTCTAATGCATCTTGGACCAAATCTGTACCCAAAAGCCTAGCCTCACCCGGCTCAAACCAACCCACTGTAGATATACACCGCCTCCCATATAAAGCCTCATACGGAGCCATCTAAATACTCGAATGATAGTTGTTGTTGTATGCAAACTCCGCGAGCGACACAAACTGGTCCCATGAATCCCCAAAGTCAATGACACAAGTGTGTAACATGTCCTCCAACATCTGGATAGTGCGCTCAGACTGTCATCCGTCTTAGGGTGAAAGGTTGTGCTCAACTCAACCTGAGTACCCAACTTTCGCTGCACGGCCCTCCAAAACTGTGATGAAAACTGAGTGCCCCTATCTGAGATGATGGAAACTGGTCCACCATTCATGGGAACAATCTCTCGGATGTAAATCTCAGCCAACCGCTCTGAAGAGTAAGTAGTACCAACTTGAATGAAGTGTGCGGACTTGGTCAGCCGATCCACAATCACCCAAATAGAATAGAACTTCCTCGAAGTTCGTGGGAGCCCAACTATGAAATTCATGATGATACGCTCCCACTTCCACTCTGGGATATCTAACCTTTGAAATAAACCACCCGGTCTCTGATGCTCATACTTAACCTGGTGACAGTTGAGACACCGTGCCACAAACCCAACTATATCCTTCTTCATCTGTCTCCACCAATAGTGATGTCTCAAATCCTGGTACATCTTCACGACACCCGGATGGATATAATACCGCGGGCTGTGGGCCTCCTCAAGAATCAACTCCCGAAGCCCATCCACATTGGGCACACATATCCGGCCATGAATCCTCAACACGCCGTCATCACCAATAGTCACATCTCTAGCATCACCTTGCTGAACCATGTCCTGAAGAACGAGCAGGTGGGTGATCATCATACTGACACTCCCTGATACGGTCATAAAAAGAAGACCTGGAGACCACACAAGCCAATACCTGACTCGGCTCTGAAATATCCAATCTGACAAGCTGGCCCGCTAAGGCCTGAACGTCTAATGCCAAAGGTCTCTTTGTTGCTGGAAGATATGCCAAACTACCCAAACTCTCCGCCCGAAAACTCAAAGCATCGGCCACCACATTGGCCTTCCCCGGATGGTACAAAATAGTGATATCATAGTCCTTAAGAAGCTCCAACCATATCTGCTGACGTAAATTAAGATCCTTCTACTTGAACAGATGCTGCAAACTCCGGTGATCAGTATAGATCTCCCAATGAACCCCGTACACATAGTGCCCCCAAATCTTCAAGGCGTGAACAATAGTTGCTAACTCAAGATCATGGACATGATAGTTCTTCTCATGAGTCTTCAACTGGCGCGAGACATAGGCAATCATCGTACCCTCATGCATCAAAACACATCCAATACCTATCATCGAGGCATCACAATACACGGTGTAAGAACCTGAAGCTGACGGCAGAGCTAGAACTGGCGTCGTGGTCAAAGCAGTCTTGAGCTTCTGAAATCTCTCTTCGCACTCATCCAACCACCTGAATGGAGCAACCTTTTGGGTCAATTTGGTCAAGGGCTATGCAATAGATGAAAATCCCTCCACAGAGTGACGGTAATAGCCCACCAAACCAAGAAAACTCCTAATCTATGTGGCTGGGGATGGTTTAGGTCACCTCTGCACCGCCTCTATCTTCTTCAGATCCACCTGAATACCTTCACTGGACACCACGTGCCCCAAGAACGCCACTAAACTAAGCCAAAACTCACACTTGGAGAACTTTGCATAAAGCTTCTCCTCCCTCAATCTCTGTAATACAATCCTCAGATGCTGAGCATGCTCCTCCTGCTATGATAGTACACCAGGATGTCATCAATGAATACAATAATGAATGAGTATAAATATGGCTGAAATACACTGTTCATCAAATGCATGAACATTGTTGGGGCATTGGTCATCCCAAAAGACATCACTAGGAACTTATAATGGTCATATCGGGTCCTGAAAGTTGTCTTAAGAATATCCGAATCCTGAATCTTCAGCTGGTGATACCCGGATCTCAAATCAATCTTGGAGAACACCCTCGCTCCGTGAAGCTAGTCAAATAGATCATCAATACGAGGCAAAGGATACTTGTTCTTGACTGTGACCTTGTTCAACTACCTGTAATCAATGCACATCCTCATGGAACCATTCTTCTTCTTCACAAATAGCACCGGTGCACCCCAAGGTGACACACTAGGCCGAATAAACCCCTTATCAAGGAGTTCCTGAAGCTGTTCTTTCAACTCCGTCGGTGCCATACGATACGGTGGAATAGAAATGAGCTGAGTTCCCGACACCAAATCAATACCAAAGTCAATATCCCTATCAGGCGGCATGCCCGACAGGTCTGCAGGAAACACATCCAAAAAATCACGTACCATCGGAATAGAATCAATGGTAAGAGTCTTTACACTAACATACCCCACAAAAGACAAAGAGGATAGGCAACCCTTCTCAACCATACGCTGAGCCTTCAAGTATGAAATCATTCTACTAGGCACATAGTCTATAGAACCGCTCCACTCAACCCTCGGCAAACCCGGCATTGCCAACGTCACCATTTTAGTGTGACAATCTAGATCGGCATAACATGGAGAACACAAATCCATACCCAATATCACATCAAAATCAACCATACTGAGCAGTAAAAGGTCCACTCGGGTCTCTAGATCCCCAATAGTCACCACACATGACCGATATACGCGGTCCACAATAATAGTATTGCCAACAGGAGTAGATACATGAACAGATGGAACTAAAGACTCACGGGGCATATCTAGAAAATGAGCTAAATACGAGGAAACATATGAATAAGTGGAACCAGGGTCAAATAATACAGAGGCATCTCTGTGGCAAACTGAGGCAATAATTATAATCACAGCATCTGAAGCAATATCATCTTGTCTAGCAGGGAGGGCATAGAAACGAGCCTGGCCACCCCTTGATCTGCCTCTCCCTCTCGGGTGACCCCTAGTTGATTGAGCTCCACCCCTAGCAAGCTGGGCGGGTGGTGGAGGAACTGATGCTGATGACATAGTCTAGCTCCTCTGCGGAGGGGGCCCTCCCACTATACGGGACAATCTCTCCTCATGTGATCAAACTCCCCACACTCGTAGAAACACCTCGGTGCTGGTACTGGGGACTGAAGGGAGCCCCGAGCACCGGGATAACTAGAAGAAGATCCCGACATAGACGAACCTTAACCCGATGGAGCACGAGAAGAACTCTGCACTGGAGGGCACCAAGAAATGAACGACCATGCTGATAACTGTGAGAACCATGGACAGATGATGCACCAGGGTGAACTGGGCGAGCTATCTGAGCATGTCTGAATGGACGGCCTCTACTGTGCTATAACTGGCCCCCATAAGGAGAACCACTAAATCCACCCTGTCCACGAGGCCTCTTGGCCTCCCTATCAACCCTCTCCTGATCGCGAACCATCTCAATCTTCCAAGAAATATCGACAACCTCATCAAAGGTAGCACTAGACACTCTATCTCTAGTCATAAGCAATTGCAGCTAGTAAGTGAGACTAGGGGTGTGCATTCGAATTGGTTTATCGATAAATCGAATCGATTATTTGTTATCGGTTTATCGATATTGGTTTATCGATTTATTGATTTTGGTTTCGATTTTGAAATTTTCCTTATCGAGTTATCGATTTCGATTTCGATTTTGTCCTCTTCGGTTATCGGTTTATCGACAAACTGATAAGATACACTAAAAAACAAAAGGTTCATATCAATCTTTGAATATATCACATAGAGTGAGGTTATGATGTGGTCTCGGGCAGTCTCTGTTATCAATTAGAGCATCATTATCCACAAGGGTAAGGGAGTGGGTGGTGAAATCTATGTCTCTAACGACGAAAGAATCATTTGAAATATTAAGAATTGGATTGTTTTGAGAGCAGCGGATCCCAAATCCTAGTGTTCGTCTTATTTTAGTTTATTTTTGTCCATATTAGTTAGGCATGTTTATAGCGATATACTTTCCATGAAATCCCGCAAATTTTCTTATTGGTGTAATCGATAAACGAATCGATAAGCCCCAAAAATCGATAAATCAAAATCAAAAAAATCGAAACCTTATTGAAACGATAACGATAAACATATGTACAAATCGATAATCGATAAGTAATTATCGATAAGGTTCAAAATCGAATCGATAAATCGAATGCACATCCCTAAGTGAAACCATCTATAAACCTCATGATCCTCTCTCTGTTTGTGGGAACTAACCAGATAGCATGATGGGCCAACTCTGAGAATCGCATCTCATATTGCGTCACAGATATATCACACTAACGAAGCTGCTCAAACTGTCTGCACAGCTCCTCTATGTGGGACTAAGGCACGAACTACTCTAGGACGGAGAACTGCTTCTAGGTAAGGAGTGATGTGATGACCGGCCTACGCCTCTCGTAAGCCTCCCACCAGCTGAATGCGGCACCAGAGAACTGAAAAGTAGTGAACGTGATTCCACTGGTGTAACAGCCCGTGCATTCGGATTAGGTGTGAATATGTTAAATAGGTATTAATTTGATATTTAGACATATGAAGTCCTATCGGGATGAGTATGGATGAAAATAGTTGTTTCAAAATCAAGATGGAAAGTGAGGTGCATAAGATTCGACAAAATCGACTAAGTGTATAGATGATCCGTCTTCCAGAAGGATTTAGTGAAAATGTGTAAGGTATTTTGGAAAACTAAAATCACGAAAGTTGTAGGTCTTTGAAATATCTTTCCAACGATATATTGTGGAGCCCAAACGGATCTCCTTGCAAAAGGTTATGTGCATTTTATAGAACAGTGCAAAACCACCGCGCCCAAGGTAAGTTCGAATGGTGATTCTAAGTTTATTTCAATTCCCCAACACCTTATTAACATGGGTAAACCATTCATATCATTAGATATTCGATTGGGACATCATTGTGGAGAGAAGAAACCCTAGAACTCGAATTCAAGGGGATTGAACTTAAAAAGGTAATGTCTTCACCTTTTAATTAATTTAGCATTGGACTAATGATTATAGACTCTAGTTCATGAGTTATGTGTTGATGGGTTTGAAAGAAAATCATGAACGGTATAGGTTTGGGTTGTTGATTGTTAATTATTGGTTAAGGGTGTTGTTTACCTAATGGGTGATGAAGAATGATGTTGATTATAACCATTTCAGACTTTAGAATTTATCTAGGAGAAAGAGAATGGTTTATTGGGTGTAGAAACACCATTAATAAGGGCTATGAATCTTTATGCCACCAAGTGTTTGATAAAATGCCTAAGTGACCAAAACATGACTATTATTGCTAATTTGGAATCCCTTTGACTTGTATTGACATAGATTAAAGTTGAAAGGGTTGGCGTATGTTGTATTACGCTCAAGAGCAGGAAGTTAAGGTATGTGAGGCGAACTCTCTATGTTTGGGAATGTTAATGACTCTATCTACACTATGTTTCTTTTACCACGTTACCAATTGCCTCAGAAATATAGTTAAGCCTAGTTCCTTGAATATTTGAAGAACTTCTATTCTCTAGCTTCGTAACTCGTTCATGACTTTCATTCTGAACGTTGTGAAATCAGTGCATAATCAATATAGACTTGGTTTTGATGCCCATGAGTCTCGGTCTAGATTACTCAGCATGTCATAAACAGTTGAAGTTTCAATTTTCATAATCAGTTCATGAATACATGTCTCAGTCTAGCTCTATTCAACATTCAAGTATCATGTTACTCAGTATGGTTTAGTATTTCAGCATCATGTATTTCAGTATGATTCTAAGTTCCTGGATGTTGAACACCTATATTTGGGCTTGAGGCCGCAGTTCATGCTTTATGCATCTTTGGACCTGAGGTCGCAGTTTTATATACGTATACTTGGGGCCGAGGCTGCAGTTTTTGCCCATATATATATTGGACCTGAGACCGCAGTTTAATATTCTGATAAACATGTTGTTCATCATTCAGAAGAGGGAGTATTCATATCCTTACTTCCTTTGTTCAGTTCAATTATTAGTTATTATTTCAGTTACCACTTATCAGTTAAGTTATCAGTTCAGTTTCAGCTTAAATAGTTATCATTTCAGTTATCAATTAGCAATTCTCAATTATTAGTTTAGTTTCAGTATCGGCATTTATAATTCTTTCTTCCATTTGCTTTACGTACCAGTGAAATTCAAATGTACTGACGTCCCTTTTGCCATGGGCCTGCATCTCACGATGCAGGTAATGATTTACAGGTTGATGATTCAGAGCGCTAGGATTCTCGTACCAGCTATTTGGTGATCCCCAGTTCTTTCGGGGCATTATCATTACCTTACAGTCTTCAGTATTTTCAGACAGTCGGTGTTTACAATACTTCACTAGAGGCTTCATAGACTAGAGTAACAGTTAGAAAAAGTCGCAGGCTTTTCATATTAAGCTATGTCGGCTATAATGTTTCAGAATTGTATTAGTATTTATGCACTATGATTTATATCATCCAGACTTTCAGTATATCAGCATGTGTTATTTTAACTTCCGCATTTAGTATGTTATGATATCACATGTTGATTCAGCCAGCCAGTTGGTTCGCTCGGTCACATGTAGCCAGGTTCGGTTCGGGGCGTGACAAAGCTTGGTATCAGAGCACTAGGTTCAAGAGTCCTAGGGAGTCTATGAAGCCGTGTCTAGTGGAGTTTCCTTTATATGTGTGTGTCTGCCACTCATATAAATGGTTAACTACCAAGACATCCAGGATTGTCTCATTTCTTTCTACTCTAGATCGTGCCATGAAGCTTAGAGAAATAGGTAACTATCTCTTCCTATCGAATTCCAAACATATATATGGAGTAGAGGTTAGTAACAAATGAGACTTGAGAGGATGTTGGAAGTGGGTTGCAAAGGATAGTAGTACATATTAGAGCATAAACTTATCAGAAAGTACAAAAGCAGATATCATGTCTTATGGTTATCAGTTTACCTCAGTTACCAGTTATATAGTCTTTCAGTTAACAAGTTTATGGTTATTCAGTACGCCAATATTCAGTTATATGTTTACCAAATATCCAATTTTCAATGTATCAAAATTTCTGGTGACTTGTGAGTATACAATGATGCATATGGGTTCTCAAAGAAAATATAAGTAAGAATAATTATAGCGAAACCTTCGCATATTTTAGGTTTGGATTAAGACCCACACTCACTGGATGGCGCATGAAGTGATTTATCAGATGATGGTATACTTTGATGAATAAGTATATGTATTGTAATCGTATGTGTTTTACCTCAGAGAATAATTTCTTTTAATTCTTGGAAATGGAGCCGCATGTGGGATGATGATAGTTCATATGTCAGACCCTAATATTGGTCACTATAGTTTTGGACAGAAAAAAGCCTAAGGGTAAAATACCTAGGAGTTAGAAACGTTTGTTATAACCAAAGATGTGATTTCGTACAACTCATGCAAATGACTAGAAGATATGATGTATGCAATGAGAACCAAGAGCAGCCAATAGTGAATTTCAGGGAACGATTTTAAGTAGTTCATATTTATTCAAATCAAAACTAGAAGTACCACGTTAGTAAGCTACTATAAGAAGCAGTTATTGATGTATGATAAAAGATATGTCAGTTCCCCCTTAGATTATGTGACTAGGTGTTTACTCCAGATGTTTATAGTCGCAAATGATTTTGAAGTGTATAGAAAATTTAGGGTTAGATATTCCAATTTCATTTAAGACAAATGAACTTTCTCTAAGTGTGATCCATGTACATAGTTAAAAAAAATATAAGTATGCGACCGTAGAATAGGGTCGGATGGTGAGGGAATTTAGAAATAACCTTATGCTTCACTTTAGTTATTCAAAGCATAACATGAACACATGACGCTAGCAGGTGGTTAGTAAAAGAATAGTAAGTATGTTTGAGTTGATACAGTGAATTAGCACTTTCAGCAGAGCTAGTAGGTAAAATTTGATTTACTTAGCCAGGTTAACTCTAGTGAGTGGATGAAAATTTGAAATACCGAACGTGTGTTAGAACCCAAAGAGTTTAAGTTAAATCCGAAGTATAGGGATAGTGGGAAAAATAATCAACTAGCAATAAGAGAGCAAACTATTGAAAAATAGCCTTTAGGAATTATCGAAATGTGGTTTCTCCAAGATTGACAATGTAAGCAGAGTTAAATTATTAAGATTGTGTATGATAGTTTAGAATTACATTAGCTTTTCGTTATGTGAAAAGATATCTCTCAGAAGTAAGTTGGAAGATGAGTCTTCATTGACGTAAAGTGCAAAGAATTACTGAAGATAAGAAAAGTTATTTAGTTCCCAAAAAAAAGGGGAAAAAAAGGAAGGATCCGCAGGTATAAGACCTTTGGTATAAGGGGTGATGTGACAACCATCACTAAGTCCAGATGGAGATTTTAAACTCGAATAGTTAGCATGGGATATGAAAAAGAAAATCAGTTCGGTAATGAGGGAAAATTGTATAATTACCACAGGGATTATGTCTAGCATGTGTAAGAAACACAAAGTGAGTAAAATGATCACCGAGATTAGTTATTGATGATAAAGTGATCACAGAAAAGCTATAAAATCATGCGTATTTATGTGTTATGAGGGTAGTGCCATTGCACGGGACTCTAAACTTTAGAGTACATGTCAAAGACTTAGTTCACAATACTACTATAAGTGTTTTCAGGAAGTGCTTAAGAAGATAATCAAGTGAGGGAAGTATAACTCACGATTGAGGTAGATAAGTGAACTCTGGTGAAGAAGTTCACCAGCCAAGAGGAGTTCGACTTCAGACTCCGAAGATGATAGAGTTGTTGTCTAGAACAGGACTTGTTCCCCCTTAGTAGCCGAAGAGAAGGAGAAACAATTTGATGATCCATACATGTTGCAGTTGAAAGAGGAGATTCACGAGTATAAGACGATGACTTTTGAATAAGGGGGAGATGATGGTACTTTGAGGTACCAAGACAGATTGTGTGTTCCAGACATAGATGGACTTAAAAAGGGAAGATCATGTTAGAAGCCCATAATTCCAGGTATTCTTTCAATTCAGGAAATCGTCTGATTGCATGGGACTCCGCTGTCTATCATTCGGACTATGGTGCTCAGTTTAAGATGAACTTTTAGAAGTTCTTTTAGAAATGACTAGGCACAAGTTTTTCATCCTCATAAAGATGGCCAGGAAGAGCGCATTATTCAAACAGTTGAGGATATGCCCATTGATGTTAAAAGTAATTGGTATGATCACATACCTCTCATTGACCTTGCTAATAATAACACCTACCATTCTAGTACCAAGATGGTACCGTGCAAGACTTTGTATGGGCGAAGGTGTAGATCACCAACTGGATGGTTCGAAGTTGGTGAAGAGGAGTTGTTGGGCCCAAATTTGGTCTATCAGACTATAGAGAAAGTTAAGTTGATTCAATAGCGTTTGAAGACGACTCAGAGCCGCCAAAAGTCTTATTTGAGCGTGCGACATAGAGGCCTAGAGTTTCAAGTTGATGATTGGGTGTTTCTGAAAGTTTTGCCTATGAAAGGCGTTATGAGATTTGGGAAGAAGGGGAAGCATAGTCCCTGCTATATTGGGCCATATAGAATCTTGCAAAGGATCAGTCAATTAGCTTATGAGTTGGAGTTACCACCAGAATTAGCGGTGGTACAGCCACTATTTCATGTATCATGCTATAACATTCAAGTTTCTAGTACTTAGTTACTTATTTCAGCTCAGTACTAAGATGCTCATGTCAGTTCAATACTCAAATACTCATGTTAGTACAATACTTAGACATTCATGCCAGCTTAGTACTCTGATATTAATGTTAGTTCAATACTCAAATATTCGTGCCAGTTTAATATTCACATATCCATGTTAGTTCAGTATTCATGTATCCATGACATACCAATATTCAACTAATGTAGTAGTCATTCAGTTCAGTATCTCAAGAGTTCAGTAATCATGTATTCATTCAGTTTAGTATACAAGTATTAATGCAAGTTCATGTTTCCACTAGACCTGTTTAAGGTCCGAAGTAAGCAGAAGTCATAGTCAGGACAATCATTCGAGGATGAATGATCCCAAGGGGGAGATAATGTAACACCCCGTCCATTCAGATTAGGTGTGAATATGTTAAATGGGTATTAATTTGATTTTTTAGACATATGAAATCCTATCGGGATGAGTATGGGTGAAAATAGTTGTTTCAAAATCAAAATGGAAAGTGAGTTGCATAAGATTCGACAAAATCGACTAAGTTTACAGAAGGTCCATCTTCCAGCAGGATTTGGTGAAAATGTGTAAGGAATTTGCAAAAACTCAAAACATGAAAGTTGTAGACCTTTGATCTTTCCAATGATATATTGGGTAGCCCACACAAATCTTTGTGCAAAACATTATGTGTGTTTTACAGAACAGTGCGCAACCACCGCGCCTCAGACTACGCTCGGACCGTGACCGCGGTTATGCGGTAGTGTTCCTGCCATTTACCGCAGTCAGGACTGCGGTCAGTCCTACAGTTGCGCGGGGGCGGACTTAGGAAGTCATATTTAAGCCCTATTTCGTCCCCCACAGCCCCAAAACATAAAAACTTGCTCTAAAAAGGAGAGATCTCAAAAACCTAACTCCTTAAGGGTCCCTCCACCACCCAAGGTAAGTTCTAATGGTGATTCTAAGTTTATTTCAATTCCCTAACACCTTATTAACATGGGTAAACCATTCATATCATTAGATATTCGATTGGGACATCATTGTGGAGAGAAGGAACCCTAGAACTCGAATTCAAGGGGATTGAACTTAAAAAAGGTAATGTCTTCACCTTCTAATTGATTCTAGCATTGGATTAATGATTATAGACTCTAGTTCATGAGTTATGTGTTGATGGGTTTGAAAGAAAAGCATGAACGGTATAGGTTTGGGTTGTTGATTGTTGATTATTGGTTAAGGGTGTTGTTTACCTTTTGGGTGATGAAGAATGATGTTGATTATAACCATTTGAGACTTTAGAATTTATCTAGGAGCAAGAGAATGGTTTATTGGGTGTAGAAACACCATTAATAAGGGCTATGAAGCTTTATGCCACCAAGTGTTTAATAAAATGCCTAAGTGACCAAAACATGACTATTGTTGCTAATTTGGAATCCCTTTGACTTGTATTGATATAGATTAAAGTTGAAAGGGTTGGCGAATGTTGTATTACGCTCAAGAGCAGGAAGTTAAGGTATGTGAGGCGAACTCTCTATGTTTGGGAATGTTAATGACTCTCCCTGCACTATGTTTATTTTACCACGTTACCAATTGCCTCAGAAATATAGTTAAGCCTAGTTCCTTGATTAGTTGAAGAACTTCTATTCTCTAGCTTCGTAACTCGTTCATGACTTTTATTCTTAACGTTGTGAAATCAGTGCGTGATCAATATAGACTTGGGTTTGATGCCCATGAGTCTCAGTCTAGATTACTCAGCATGTCATAAACAGTTGAAGTTTCAATTTTCATAATCAGATCATGAATACATGTCTAAGTCTAGCTTTATTCAGCATTCAAGTATCATGTAACTCAGTATGGTTCATTATTTCAGCATCATGTATTTCAGTATGATTCTAAGTTCCTGGATGTTGAACACCTATATTTGGTCCCGAGGCCGCAGTTTATGTTTTATGCATCTTTGGAGCTGAGGTCGCAGTTTTGTATACGTATACTTGGGCTCGAGGCCGCAGTTTGTGCACATATATATATTGGGCCTGAGGCTGCAGTTTAATATTCAGATAAACATGTTATTCATCATTCAGAAGAGGGAGTATTCATATCCTTACTTTCTTTGTTCAATTCATTATTAGTTATTATTTCAGTTACTACTCATCAGTTAAGTTATCAGCTCAGTTTCAGTTTAAATAGTTATCATTTCAGTTATCAATTATCAATTCTCAGTTATCAGTTTAGTTTTAGTATTAGCATTTATTATTCTTTCTTCTAGTTGTTTTACATACCAGTGCAATTCAGATGTATTGACGTCCCTTTGCCCGGGGCCTCCATCTCACGATGTAGGTAATGATTTACAGGTTGATGATTCAGAGCGCTAGGATTCTTGTACCAGCTACTTGTTGATCCCCAGTTCTTTCGGGGCATTATCATTACCTTACAGTCTTCAGTATTTTCAGACAGTCGGTGTTTTCAGTACTTCATTAGAGGCTTCATAGACTAGAGTAACAGTTAGACAGAGTCGCAGGCTTTTCATATAAAGTTATGTCGGCTATAAATATGTTTCTGAATTGTAATATAGTATTTATGCACTCTGATTTATATCATCCAGACTTTCACTATATCATCATGTGTTAGTTTATCTTCCGCATTCAGTATGTTATGATATCACATGTTGGTTCAGCCAACCAGTTGGTTTTCTCGGTCACATGTAGTCATGAACCGAGTGTCGTGCTACGTCCAGGACCAGGTTCGGGGCATGACATCTGGTCTCTAGAATACCTATTCTACGTAGTATACTCTGAAACCTATCCAAGAAACCATGTGCATCCTCTCCCTCCGCACCACTAAAAGATGGAGGCTGGAGTCTCCCAAACCTCTCCAATCTACGTTGCCCATCCTTAGGTATAGCAAGAACCACATAATCCTGAGCAGCTGTAACCGATTGGGCTGGTGGTGCCCCCGGTGTCTGGAGTCCCTGAACAACCTGCTCGGGTGTGCGGGAGTCTGAGTGCCTCCCCCGTCCCGAAGAGTGGTTGCAGCCGTCGAAATAGAGACCACCTAAGAAAGGTCGGACACACTGTCAAAATCTGAGCTAAGGCCTCCTGAAGGCCAGGAATCACGATCGGCACAGGTGGTGACTGAGCTGGTCCCGCTGAAGCATCCATAACTGGGACCTGGTCCTGATCAAGGGCAACTGGTGGATCTGCACGTACTTCCCTAGCTGCTATGCGGGCTGCACTTCTGCCCCTACCATGGCCTCTATCGCGGCCTCGGCCTCTCGCGGCCTTGGCTGGTGGTACTGGTGACTGGCCCTCCTGTCCGGTAGTGCGAGTCCTCACCATTTGTGAGAGAATTAACAACAAAATTTTAGTTACCAGAATCAACAGATTCGCACGACAAGAATTCAAGAATGTGGAATTTCCTAAAGGTTCTTCAGCCTCTCAAAGATAAGAACATGTGTCTCCGTACCGATCCACATGACTCTACTAAACCTACTCATACTCCGTGAGACCTATGTAACCTAGCTCTGATACCAACTTGTCACGACCTAAAACTCGATCCTGTCGTGATGGCGTCTATCGTGGTACTAGGCAAGCCGACACTTTTCAAACACTTGGATAACTCATAAAAAGGTAAATCAAAAGCTTTTTCATAATAGTGTTTTATAGAAATAGGAGTTAGACTCAAAATACAATGCGGAAAAAGTAGCCCCAACCATCGGGGTGTCACTAAATCATGAGCAACTAGACTCTCAATCTAAAAGACATTGTTTACAATAGTCTGTGTCTAAATATCAATACAGATAAAGAAAGATAATAAAGAAGGAGCACAAGGTCTGCAAACACCGGCAGTTACCTCATAAATCTCCGAAAAATCAATTGTGCACGAGCTCAATGACCTCCGCGTCCGGCCACACCTGGATCTGCACACAAGGTGCAGAGAGTAATGTGAGTACTTCCAACTCAGTAAGTAATAGAAATAAATAAGGAACCGAGAAGCAGTGACGAGCTAAAAGTAGGCATGCTTTCAGTCCGGTATTTTAAGTCAAACGTCTTGAGCTCAAGTAAAACAATAATAGTCCTCAGGGAATTTCACAACAACAACAAGTAGCAACGAGTGCAACAACAAATACGAGCAAGTACAGCCTCACAGGGCTACTGTCACTCAACTATCTCAACATCTCAATCACTTGGCTCTCAACCTCAATACTCACAATCAAAAGGTACATGCGCTCACTGGGGGTGTACAGACTCCGGAGGGGCTCCTACAGCCCAAACCCTATATTGTTGCGGCGTACATCCCGACCCAATACTGATGTGGTGTGCAACCCAATCCATATATTGTTGCGACGTGCAGCCCAATCCAAGTACTACTAAGGCGTGCAGCCTGATACGATATATGGCCCTAAGGCTTGTTGCGGCGTGCAACCCGATCCAATATTGTTGCGGTGTGCAACCCGATCCAATATATCTCACATAGCTCTCAACCCGACACTCAGGCCCTATCTCAGTCACTAGCCTCTCCAGCCTCACCGAATATCACAATAAACAGCCTAAACAGAGAATAGAACAAGTATTAACAAGAAATGAGTGAGAGCTGAGATATAATGCATAAGTAAAACAGTGACTGAGTATAAGACAACAATTAGCAGTCAATTCAACAAGTACACGGACACTGCAGGTCCCCACAGTGATATCCTATATCCTAAGCATAGTTTCTAACATGGAAGGCAGTCAATAACTCAAAAGCAAGATGAAACAAGTAATAACAATGAGCTATTCGACTTTACAGTCTCCCGAGACGGACCAAGTCTCAATCCCACACGGTGTACGCTCACACGCCCGTCACCTAGCATGCGTGTCACCTCTAAATATCCACATCATATGAATTTCTTGGGGTTTCATACCCTCAAGACCAGATTTAAAATTGTTACTTACCTCAACAACGTAGAATCCTACTCTGGAATGCCCTTTCCTCTCGAATCGGCCTCCAAATACCCCGAATCTAGTCACAAGCAATACAATATAATCAATATGGGCTAAAGAATCAATTCCACGAAGAATAACACCAATTTATAGCCAAAACCCCGAAATTGGCTCAACCCGACCCCTAGGCCCACGTCTCGAAATCCGACAAAAATCACAAAACCCAAAAGCTCATTCACTCACGAGTCTAGTCATACCATTTTTACCAAAATCCGACCTCAATTGCCCCCTCCAAAACCACAAAATTCGGTCTCCAAATTCCCAAGCCCTAACCCCCAATTTTTACTTCAAAACCCTACTAATTAGGTGAGAAATCAACGGAAAAACACCATAGCTAAGGATAACTAGGCTCAAGAAACTTTTCTCAGTGATAACCCTCGAATTCCCTTCCAATATCTCCTCAAAACCTCCAAAGTCCGTGTTCTAAATTGTGAAAATGAGAAGAATTCCCGAAGTCCTCTATTTATACTTCTGCCTAGCAAAATCACACATGCGGTACAAATTCCGCATCTACGGACCAAGATCCACTTTTGCGGAAAATCACATAAAGCCCTTCGACCGCTTCTCCGACCAAAGACCGCATATGCGATCATCGTGGGTGCGGAAACCACCTCGCACCTGCGGATCCCTCTCGCACATGCGCCTGCCTGCCCGCACCTGCGACTCTCACAAGTGCGGGTATAACTTCGCACCTGCGGTTCCTGATCAGGTCCTCCTTGGCCGCATCTTTAGCTCTTCAGTCTCTCCTGCGAGCTCACACCTGCGGCTCCCACTCCGCAGGTGGGGAAAACACCAGTAGCAGCAGCTTCAGCTGCATTTTCCAAACTCCAAACACTTTGATAGCCACCTGGAATTACCCCGAGGCCCTCGAGACCTCAACAAAACATACCAACAAGTCATATAACCCCATACGAACTTAGTCGAACCTTCGAATCACCCGAAACAACATCAAAAGACCAAACCCTAGGATTCAAGCCTAAGAACTTCTAAACTTCTAAACTTCCAAATTTCGCAAACGACGCCGAAACCTATCAAACCACGTCCGAATGACCTCTGTCACGACCCAAAATCCTAACTTAGGTCGTGATGGCGCCCAACAGCGGGGTCAGGCAAGTCAACACTTAACTAACCAAGGTTTCTTTCTCATTTGATTAAATATTTCAATTTATACCAAATTATGAGGTTTGAAACACAATATTGAACATATAATTAACCAATTTTAATCCGAAAGTAGTCGTAAAAGAGGCGTGAGTCAAAAATATATGTAGTCTATAATCCATGGCAACTACTATGTGTGTGCCAGGGACTAGTGTCACGGGTACCACGGGCATACTAACTAGATATACCAAAGATAAAAATATACAATTCCCACTGTCTGAAATAAGTAGACGGGAAAATAAGCAAAAGAAACTCCATGGTGCTGCAAAGGATCGTCAGGAGAAGCAGCTCACCGTGAAGTCAAGTCCACTATATCAGAATCTATCTCCGGTATGATAACCAGATGCACCAGCCTCATGACCTGTACAATTAAGTACAGAAGCGTAGCATGAGTACATAAATAAATATGTACCTAGTGAGTATCCCGTCTAATCTCGAAGAAGTAGTGACGAGAGGTTGACTTGACACTCACTAAGGTCCAACAGTATAATATAACAGGGTATAGTGAAAAACAGTAGACATGTAAGACAGTGAACAACAAGTACATATAAAGCACAGGAATCCAAGCAAATACTGAAAGTAAATAACAATTTCCGCTTTCCTTTCCCCCAAATATCTGTCAAGTCAATATCCACGAAACAGTACCAAATAGTCATGCGCACACATGATTAAGACAACTGGCTGGAGTCATAAGAATAATATCTACGCACTGCCGAGGATCGAACGACTCGTCCCATAAATGCATTCTTACCATAGTATAATCTCATATGTGCACTGCCGAGGGTCGATCGGCCCGAACCATAAGTGCACCTTTCAATCCGCCGTGGCGTAAGGCCCGCTCCCATGAGAGTGGGGGAAATCACACTCCGCTCGCGAAATGTAAATTGCGAAGAGGTCACATGCACACACAATAACACTAACATTTCCTTTCCATAATCATTTTTCTTCCAACTTATCATATTTCATAAATCTCAAGGAATCGTACAATATACATCAAGAATTCATAACATATAATTCATTACAAGGAAGAATATAAAGCATGATGTGGGCCTAACTACCCGGTCGTAACAATAATAGCCGCTACGTACGGACTCTCGTCACTTTTGTACGTACGTAGCCCCCAAAACAATTATACGTAGCATACAAATCACCTATGGGGACAATTCCCTCTTACGAGGTTAGAAAGGAGACTCACCTCGTGTCAAATCTACCTCTCGGACCAAGAATGCGCCCGAAACTCTGAACTCTACACCCGGGGACTCGTAACTAGCCAAACGTTATAGAATTATATCAATTCATGCTCAAAATAGGGAAATTATCCTATTCATTCTCGAAGGGATCACTCACCCATAGTCTAAGGATCGTTAATATATGATTTCTACTTGAATTCATAGCAATTAATGGGAAAATTCATCAAATTCCTCAAGAACCCTAAGTCACTACCCAAATCTTGATTTTCCACAAATTTAGTAGTTAACTTAACTAGTAATTCATGCATTAAACTAGTATTAGTGTGGAATTAACTTACCTTATCAGCAACTAGGTCGTGGAACCTCTTTCCCCAAGCTCCCAAGTTTTTAATGGAGGTGAAGAATGAAAGAAATGGGTAAAATCCCGAGTTTTAAATGAAAACACACTGCCTGGCCTATAGTGATTCCGCACCTGCGGCTCGAGGACCGTACCTGCGGTATCATGCATGCGAGCTAAAGCTCGCACCTGCGGAGCTGGACGAGTGGAGCTGGGGTCGCACCTACGGAGGGATGACCGCACCTGCGGACCTTTGTCCGCACCTGCGAGAAAGGAAGGCCTCACCTGGGGCCGCACCTGCGACTGGACAACCGCACCTGCGGTCACACCAGATCAGGTGCAACAGCAGTTGCATCAGCTACTTTTTAGCCCCGATTGGTGCCCGAAAGGCACCTGGGCCCATCCGAGCCCCCGTCCAAATATACCTACAAGTCCCAAATCATAATACGGACTCGCTCGAGCCTTTGGAACACTCAAAACAACGCTAAAACTCAAAATCACACCCCAAAACCCCTAGAATCATATCTTAAGAACTTCAAGTTCTTGATTTCCATAACCATGCGCCGGACCGACCTATACTACTCGGAATGACACCAAATTTTGCAAGCAAGTCATAAATAACATAACGGAACTATTACCAGTTTCGGAATTCCGTTCAGACCTCGATAACATAAAATTGCGTTCCAAACTAAATTTTAAACTTAAGGGAATTCTTATTTCTATATTGGGCGCCAAAATGCTCCTGGGTCGTCGAAAACCCGTTCCAAACATACGCCCAAGTCTGAAATCATCATACGAAGCTAATGGAACTGTCAGAACTCAATTCCGAGGTAGTTTGCTCCAAAATGTTGACAGAAGTCAAACTTGGCCAAAAATGCCACCCTTAAGGAACCAAGTGTTCCTATAGCACCCTAAACACTTCCAAATCCCGAACCACCCGTCCCCGCAAGTCATAAATCACAAGAAGCCGCCATGGAAAGTCTCATTTAGGGGAACGGGGTCCTAATACGCAAAACGACCGGTCGGGTCGTTACAACCTCAAATTTTACACACTCGTCAAAAATGACACCACGAACCTACTCCAACTTCCGAAAATCCATTCCGACCCCGATATCAAATTCTCTATTGCTGACCAAAATCGCCAAATTTCCTATTTTCGCCAATACATGCCTAATTCTACTACAGACTTCCAATCACATTTCGGACGCGCTCCTAAGTCCAAAATCACCTAATGAAGCTAATGGAGCCATGAAAATTAAATTCCGAGGTCATTTACGCACAAGTGAACATCCGCTTGACTTTTCCAACTTAAGCTTCTACTAAAAAGACTAAGTGTCTCAATTCCTCTCCGAAACCATTCCGGACCTGAACTAACCAACCCGATAAGATATTATACAGTTGAAAGGTACAAAAAAAGCAAAAATAGGGGAAACGGGGCCAAATTCTCGAAACGACCGGTCGGGTCATTACAGTCTGTAGATTTAGATGATACTATTTCCAAAGAGCGTCAAGTAATCTTGCAAAATATTCATATGAACAACTGTATAATGCAACTTTTGCAACAATATCAAATTAATGAAGTTTTCAGAGTTGGATCCATTCCAGGTCATTTGTTAATCAATCCAGATCGTGAAGTGTTGATATCCAATTTTTTTCATATATATTTTTAAAATATATAAATACCTTCAAAATAGTGCATGAATGTCATCAATTATTTTTCCATATTTTTTTCATAATTTTTAAAGGTTTTAATCAATTTATTCATGTATTTTTATTATAGAAATAATTATTAATTGCATCACAAATAATTTTATAATGACTTATTATTTATTTTTTATCATTTATATTCATATTAGGCTTTAAACATTTTATGTATAATTATATTTGCATCCGTAGGCTAAAATTGCATATTTCCCAATCCCCTTGTAAAATCCCAGCCGTTGATCTCAAAAGATCAACGGCTCCCAACACCCCAACCCCTTTTGATTATACTTACACACCCCCTAACCCTAATTCATTTCCCTGTGTACCCGTCGTCACTAAACGCTCCCCCTCTCATCTCAACTCACCTCTCACCTTCTCAAACCCTAATCCGCCGACACCCCATTTCCCCTTGATTCCTACACATAAATGGAATCATTTAGCGATTCCTTACCATATCCGGTCCTATTTCTTTACCGGATACTCGTCTTTGATGTTACTTAACTTGCTCGCCTCAAATAGCAAGCTGATCTCGAGAGATTCGAACCAAATCTGGTTCAAAATCTCTTATATGTTGGTTGTTTCTGTCTGTGTTCATCCTGACCTCTGTGAGTACGAATATTTTCGTATCTTTCAGTTAAGGTTTTCAAATCTTTGATTCGAACCAGATTTGGTTCAATTTTAGTTTGTTTTAATGTTATTCTTCGTCCATATTTACTTTGTTACTCATCAAATCTGCCTATTTTTTGTTAAATCATTTACTTACCTAAAACTAGGGTTTTAACCCTCTTTAATCGGACCATTTTGGTTCAATATTATGTTTTCCTTAATAATTCTCTGTCTATATGCTTTTAGTAAAATAGACGATGCTTTGTCTTTATCGCTCTATCAATTTGTGTTTACCTAAAATTAGGGTCTTCAGATCTTAGGACGATTCTGTTATCTTTTAAGACTACTGTCTAGGTTCGTTATGTGATTATTGTGCTAATTTTATGGTTTACCTTTTGAATATTCTCTCGTCTACCTTTTACTCTTATTTTCTCCGCTGAATTTATGGTTTGCCCCAAAATTAGGATTTTGAAATCTTTACTGAGATTTCAGCCTTTCCTTTCTTGTATGGTACTGATATTTCCTTAGTTTGTTAGATTTACCATGTTCTCATTATTTCCTTTCCTTATTTGATTCGGCATTTGACTATTGATTAAATTTGTATCTTAGTGTAAGTAGTATTTGCCTTATTATACGTTGTTTTGCCCTGCTAATTGATTGAACTTGACTTAAATTGATTCTAGAATTATTTTCATTCCGTACTTGTGTATGTTTGAATTATTACCTTATTTGTCTGCCTAATTGAGTACTATTTAAACTCTTTCTCCTTCTCCCCTTAGACATACTCGAATTCTCATACTCTAACAAAAAACTTAAGCTCTCTCTTGTGTTCTGATTTCTGTGCTAATTGTCTCTGGTTTTGGCCGGCTGAAAGCCAAGGCCAAGTTATTCTGGGGCTTAATTGTTGTGGCATATTTGTTTTCTTCCTTGCATAACCGGTATGCCCAAAACCCTTGTCATTTCATTCTACCTGCTTTCATAACATGTGTTGCCTAACTAGCCTGTATCAATTCCCAGTGTGATTCTGTCTTTTATATAATTATGTGATCTCATTTAGTAATACTTTAACTTTGGATTAAGTCATTCTGAATATTATGAATCCTCTCATAAGTTATCCTAAGGTTTAATATGTTTCATGCACTGTTTGTTAATCCTACACCTGTTCTAAACTTTGCATTCCTCAGGATACTATAAACGTGTAATCAGTTAGTTTGTTAACTCATCTGCCATGTCTGCTTATTTCATATATCCGGCCAACTCAATTGTTTTGCTTAATTGTTTCTGTAATGATTGTCCTAAGTACTAGTCTAAATATTTAACTTAACTAGACTTCAACTTATTTGAACTATGTGTTTAAACATGAACTTTGTTTGTTTTCTTGGTGCAGTTCTGCCTGCAACTCTGTGTTCTGAATCTTGTTTCTTCTGAAATTCAACTTTTTTAAAACCTGCCCTTACTCCCTTTTATGTACTGATTTTAAAAACCCCACTCTTAGTCCCTTAGGTTCTCAACCACCCAAGTGTGAGCACTGCTCGGAGTCCACATGAGACTCTTGTGAACTCTGACACATTGGGACTGATTTTCCAATCTCTTATGAGCTATTTCTGAATGTATGGTTCTGGTGTGAGCATTTCCCGGGGTCCTTGAGGCCGTTGGAAACTTTGACACATTGGAAACCTGGTTCTAATGGGCTGTGGATGAATCATTATGATGTGCCTCAAAGTTGTTATGTTGGAAGGCCTGGTTCCCAGGTTTATTTGGGCCTATGAAGGCTTTCTATAGTGTCTCATATTGTTATGTAATTCGTTTGTTATTCTGGGCTATAATAACTTTGTAATAAGCAGATTTGGGGATATTTAGTAAAGTTGGGGGGATTTTTCTTATTTCCTTTTAAACTGGGTAGAAATCCTGTCTATAGGATTTAATCATGCTGTCAATCCTGTTCGTTTGGTGAGAACTGTGTGAGTTCTACATTGTGCTTCGAAATCCTGTCTATAGGACTTTTGTTTTAATTCTGTATTTTACATTTGCATATTAGAAATCCTGCCTATAAGGTTGACATTAAAATGCATGTTAGAAATCATGCTCATAGGATCTACCAATCCAACAAATGTGCATTAGTAATCATGCTTATAGGACCTTAATGTCTGATTTGATCAATTTTCTGGCGATCTGTATAATCTCTGCTCATATACGGTTAATAGAAAGCATGCTTATAGGATAAAAGAAATCTGTGCTACACCTAGAAATCATGTCTATAGGATTTAAATTAATCCAGTAATAGATACCATGACTATAGGATAAAAAATCAATTTCAAATCTAGAAATCATGCTTATAGAATTTAAATCAATTCAGTAATTAGAAATCATGCCTATAGGATTAAAAAGGGAATAAAACCTATCTCTGTAAGTTAAAATCAGTGCTACACTCAGAAATCATGTCTATAGGTATGTAATCAACAAGCTCGTAGATGTCATGCCTATAAGATTCTATTAATTGGTTCTGAATGCAATTGTCATTGCCAATCACTTAGGCAATATACATGTATAACTTAATAAAGATTCTGGGTTTATAATTGTGATGTATTACTGCCTAGACCATACTGAATAAAATAAGTAGGCAAACAATTAGGTCTTAACACTCGCCTTAATAAAATTACCTCTGCACTCTGTTTACTCGCATAGATATCCTGCCTATAGGACTTTAAAGTTAATAAAGCTTACTGATTCAATTGTGTGCTTTTGTTGTCTATGTGTAAGGTCAATGTGAGCCCATACTTGTTCCTTATCTGAAAGTTCTATTTGTTTTTGCTTGTCGTCTAGATTTTACATTTTGAGCAACATAGGTTGGGTTTAGAACTATCCCAAATAGAGGTCCTAATACCTCCAGGGCCATATGTAAGGTACGGGTAGTGCACGCATAAGGAACGAGCTAGAATCAACTAGAACGCTTAAGTAACAACATAAAGATAGTAATTGGGTAGTAAAGAGATGATAGTCCGTGTGCTAATGCTATAAGTATCACCTCGACTTGAGGGAGTTACAAAGTATTGCACGGGGTGATCCTATAGGCTAAAAAACTTAGGACCTCCCCCCATTCCTGTTTAAACAAATAAATTGAGTATTTTATTTGTCCAAATTGCTTTCTCCCCTTTTAGACTAATTCACTTAATTTAAGTTTGGCTGGGACTCACCAGTGTGGACCTCGAGGGGTGCCCAACACCTTCCCCTCAAGGTAATTTGAGCCCTTACTCGATCTCTGGTAATGTAAACTAGTTATATGAGTTAATTGCTCTAGGTGCCCTAACGCACCTTAATCCGTTAGGTGGCGACTCTTCCAATTCCGTACCCATCCCAAAATGAGTTGTCCCAAAATGTTGAAACTTGATTTTGCGAGAAAAAAAGGGGGCGCGACATGAAGCAATTGATAATAATTTATTTCTCGATTATATTTTAGATAATCCACGCTTTAATGATGGTATGTGTTTATCGTCGATATCGAATGTCCCAAAATTTGTTCCTTCATATTGTTGATGCAGTTGAAGCTCATGATACGTACTTCAAATAACACACTGATGCGTTGGGTAGATTCGGATTATCTACTTTACAAAAAATTATAGGTTTGTTTAGAATGTTGGCATACGGTTTGCCAGCGGATGCCACTGACGAAATGTGAAAATTGGAAAGTCAACTGCAATTGAAGCATAAAGAGATTTTGTCGAGCTAACGTAGAGGTTTTTGGCGAGCAATATTTAAGATCACCAACAGCTAACGATGTTGCAAAGCTTTTTCACATAGGTGAGCGACGTGTTTTTTCAGGAATGCTAGGTAGTCTATGTTGCATGCATTGGAGATGGAAAAATTGTTCAACAATATTGGCTGGACAATATGCAGGTCGTAGTGGATCCCCAACAATTATACTTGAAGATGTAGCTGATTATGACCTATGGTTATTGCATGCATATTTTGGTATGCCCAACATCAATAGTGACATTAGTGTTTTAGACTAATCACATTTGTTTTTCAATCTTGCTAAAGGTATTGCTCCTCATGCTCGCTATGTTATTCAACAAAATGAATATGATGTGGGTTATTATTTAGCTAACGGTATATATCCAAAATGATATACTATTGTGCAATTCGTGAGCCACGTTTTCAAACGAACAAACATTTCGCGATGAAACAAGAATCATGTGGAAAATATGTTGAACGTGCATTCAGATGCAATCTCGTTTTGCAATTATTGCAGGACCGTCACATTTTTGGAGAAAAGAAGTGTTACATGATATATTAACTACATGTATTATACTGCACACCATGATAATCGAGGATGAGCGTGATCTCAATGCACCAATTTAAGATACTTGGGAAGGTCTGACTCCAACAGTAGAAATGGTAGTAGATGAAAATTTCCGATTTGAATAATTTTTAGTTCGACACAAATAAAATTAAGGACAAAGATTCTCATTTTGCACTTCGCAATGCATTAATAGAGAATTTATGAGAAACATACTAATCCTTGAAGTTCAATATTATGTAGAAATTAAACTAAATTTTATCATAATGTAATATTTATTTTAATAATATCTTATCAATGATTGAATTAATATGTATAATGTATAAAATATGCTTACAATTTATATTATTTAAAATTTTATGGTGTCAAATAATTTTATAGTACTAAATAATTATATAAAAAAGAAATATGAATTATATGGGATGACTATGTAAAAAAGGATTTTTTTTATGAAATAAAAAAATAAATTTAAATAAATATAATAATTGTCACACCTCCTTTTTCACTACCCCGGATTAGTGAGAGGTAATAAGGGAGTTTTTCCACTTTAAGTGACATTATTCGGATTTGGGATTTATTTATTATTTCAGAGCCGCCACCCGGATTTTTGACGATGCTCCGGGACACCGTTTTGTTTTGAAAATCCCAAACCAAGGAATTTGACTCTGTTTTAATTTGTCTGCGACCAGAAATCCGAGTAAGAAATTCTGTTAACCCGGGAGAAGGTGTTAGGCATTTCCGAGTTCCGTGGTTCTAGCACGGTCGCTTAACTATTATTATTTGGCCTAAATTATCTAATTGTTTACGTGTTTTTTAGCCTATTATGCATTTAGACTTTTAAACTTTTGACCGCTTTTGGAATTTACGGATTTATCTTGAAACAAGTCACGATGGCGTGCACTTGTATGTTTTGGACACATTGTAATTGCGCCACATGAAATGCACCCGCAATTACAACATGTGATTTTATTATTGTTTTGAGTTAGAGTCAGGGAGATGAGTTGCCACAGCCGAGTGTAGATTATATAGCCAAGACTATGGTCATGACGCTTTAAAAATGCCTATTTTTTAGGCGATCTTCAATGATTCTCTAAATTTGGAATTTTACCTTAAAAAGGGTATTTTCAGCTTTACGAGGTATGTGTATGAATCAAGATATTTATGGATTTATCTTAGGACAAGTCACGATGGTGTGCACTTGTTGTTCTTGGACACGTTGCAAATCGCGACACATGAAATGTACCCGCGATTTGCAACATGTTTATTTTAATACTATTCGAAGTTGTGATCGGGTCACATGAAATGCACACCCGAATAGGATTTACGTACCATGACCATGACACGGGAACCATACCCATGGCCACGATGAATTATTAAGAATTGCGCCTAAAACAAGCTACGGTAGGGATTTCTAATGACCTTCCCATTTTATTTAATTAAACCATGCCCAATTCCTATAACGCGAAAGCAAATTAATTACTACTGAACTTTAGCTTTTTAAATTCCCATAACCTACAAATTTATTATTTCCACAACTTAATCAGAAGCATGACCCATCATACTCCCAAATATTATATCTTACTAAGAGTTACTCTTCATTATTTTTCCTAATTAATAACACTTAGCTTAAACGTGAAATTTTTTGCGACAGAAGATTTTCATCAACTTTTTTCCCCCTTGTTCTTTTATGCGGCAGAAGAGTAATTTATCAAACCCAAACATTTTACTTGTTATTTAACGAGCTATGGACATAAAAAAAAAATAAAGAGGAAGAAGGGAATGAACTTAGAAAAAGAGCAAAATTAACAAAACACACAGAAGAGATTAAAAGCAATAAAATTAAATTAAAAGAGTGAGAAGTACCATATTTTGACCACATATTAATCAAACATTTAAGAGAAAAAAAAAAGGGAGAGCGGAATGGACCTGACAATGTAATCCCGTTTAATAACCAGGAAGAAATCAGCGAGTACAACCAGCGAATCCGACCAGAATCCACGACGGAGCTCGAACGCGACTTCGACGGCGATAGCTTTTGACGACGTTTTTGGTGGCTGACTAGTGGTAGATTAAGGATGGAGTTTAGCAACGTTTTTACTACTAAAATGGGTGATTTTGGGGCTGTTTTCAACAGCATTTTTCACTTTTTCGCAGCTGATTTTCGCAGCTGTTTCGGTGGCTGTTTGGAGCTCGATTAATGGGGTTTGAGGGCTGGAGTTTTGGTGGAGATGAGGCTTGTTTCAGACGCCATTTTTGGATGGTGTATTGATGCGTTTTTTGTGGCTTTCAGAGCTGTTTTCAGCTGGGTTTTTGCTGAAATTTCTGGATGGAAACGAGCGCAGCGCTTCAGACTGTTTGCAGCTGATTTGGGGCTTTTTGGGTGGTGTTTTCAGCTGAGTTGTGGGTAGTGTTTTAAGCTTTAGTCACTGGTTTCATGGCTAAATGTTGCTGGGTTTGGACAGTTGCCGTTAATGTTGAAGAAGAAGGAGCATAGCCATTTTTTGTTTTTTTTAGGAAGGAGAAAGTCCCTCTTTGTGTCTAATTAGGTCTCTATTATATAGAGGGAGGAGATTAGGGTTGTAATATGGGAAATTTGGTTGGGCCCTGAAATTAGGCCAATTTAAAATAAGGACAAATTTTATCTTTTAAAAATAGTCATCTTACTACTAATTAAATTTCTTTTATCAAAACGACATAATTAACATTTTAACTAATTAAGTAAACTAATTGATTAAAGCTAATGAATATTTTTATGACTTTTAAATATTAATCTACCAATTAAAGAGTAATTAATTTCTAAGAATGCGAATTAAACCTAAGATTACATGAAATGAAAATATGTTACATTTTTTTATGATTTTTCTATGATTTTAAAATATTAAACATGCATGAAATGCAACTAAATAAAAAAAAGTTACTAAAATTCATTAAAAGTTATTTTTTGGAGTAATTTCCATGCGGGGTAAAAATTAGGTGTTCACAATAATAATATAATATAGAACAAAGAAAAGAATATGAAAGGGATGTTCTTTTTTTGTGTAAAAAATAATGTAATGAGTTGGAGTTAATTTGCACCATTTTAATGTTTACATCATTTTGTGTAAAAAAAATAGTGCAAGGTTGGAGATGCCTTAAATAGTGAAGTGAAATTATAATCACTAAGCTATACATAATTCCATTTTTTCAAATAACTTATTTTAAAGAAAAAATAAAAATAGCCTGATTTACAACAGGTAATTAAAAAATAGTTACAATTATACTCCGTTTTCAAAATAAGAGTCTATATATATATATATA